>DAKLCV010002401.1:0-35648 GCA_030247045.1 Colobus guereza | reverse complement strand
TCATTGATTTGGTACTAAGCAAAAAATTTTTAAAGAAAATGAATAAACTTGGTGCCCTGGGTTTGAAATTTGCATACCACAATCAGACATTCTCTTATTACTGTATTCTGTAACTTTTTTTATTTTTAAAAAAGTGATTAAATATTTCTCTGAGCCCCCTTTTTCTGTTCAAAAGCCTCTGTTTTTTTTGGTTTAAAACAGCCCCCATTGCTTAAACCATTTTTTGGGGATAATTCATAATTTAAAGATGACATGGTTTCTTCCTTCAAGTTTTTTCCATCCTAAAACAATACAATTGCTCGATTCCCTTACTTTTTTTTGGGCCCGCCCCACTATGATCATGTCACCGAAAATTCTGGTTCCTGTCATCTTCCCAAAAGATGAACTACCTGTTACCCAAAACTGGACTCTCAATCAGGCCAAAATCTAAATCCTTCTTCCTCTACCCCTTTCTAAGCCTCCCCTTTCCGGAGGGGTTTTTCCTCTAAAGATTATTCAGATTATTTAAACATTCTGATATTTCTTTCATATTTTCTTGATCAACCTTCTGGCTCTCCCCTTTCTTTCCTTTTTGCAGAAAAAAACAATATGAAGGTTGAAATTTTTAATTCCTTTCTCTTGTTTTTCCCAAAAAACTCCCCTTCAGGTTCTCACTCTCAGTATTCTCTGAAGCCACTCTTGTCAAGGAAAAAAGTCTAAGTTCTAAATCCTAAAGTCCTCCCTTCCCCATTTTAGTGTTTGGCAGCTGTTTTCCCCCAGTTTGGTCCCTTTTTGTTGGCCCCCAAAGGTTTCCCCAACTCTTTCGTTTTCCCTCTGTCTCACTCATCGTTTTTTCAGCCCCCTTTGTTGGCCTTTTTTTTCTCTTTGAATCAGCGGGGTTTCCCCAGCCCTCTTTCTTTTGTTCTTTTTCTCATCTCCCTCCTAATATCACCCTGTTGTCTGTTTTATGCTGTCTAATGCCAACCACTCCCCAAATATTTCTCTTCCCCCCCTTTTATGATCCAAGCCCCTGTTCCCCTAGATTTTTTCCCCAAAACCCACTAGATTTTCCACTTACCATTTGGACCCTCCCCCCACCCAGCTTCTCCATCCCTTTTCCCCCTTGGTTTGATATTCCTTTCATTTGCTCGGCCGGGTTGTCCTGGACTCCTTTCTTATCTGTCACTCAAATCTATCCAAATCCTTTTGGTTCTATCTTAAGATATGCTAGTGAAGTGTGCTGGGGTTACCTCCAATAAAATTTTGGCCCACACATGGCCCGCCTTTAAACCCAGCACTTTGGGAGGCCAAGGTGGGTTGACACTTGAGGCCAGGGTTCAAGGCAGCCGACAAACTGGTGAAACCCCTTTTAATACAAAATATGAGAATCAGCCAGGTGTGGTGACATGTGCCTGTAATCCCAGCTTCTCTAAAGGCTGGGCAGGAGAATCATGAACCTGAGGGTGGGGGTTGCAGTGGCTGATACTCCACCGGGAAACAGGAGACCCCTCTAAAAAAAAAAAAAATTAAAATACATGTCTTTGGGGCCCAATTTTTTCCCCCTTTTTTTGCATTAATAAATTTTTAATTTTATATGTGCATAGTTATTTTTTTTTAATATCATAGCTTAATGGAGTGGGAACTATATAAAACAAGGGGCAAAAAAAGTTGGTATCTTTTAATTGAGTTTTTTCTCCCTAGTTCAGGAAGTCTGAATCTAACTCATATATTAGATTATATTTTTTTTTTGGAAAAAACAGGTCTTTAAGAAGGACAAGTTCAGTCTCCTTTCCCAAGGCTAATAACCCAGCTTTACTTTTGTCTCGGTGCTGGACTCCCGAGTTCATGCAGTCCAAACCAATAGAGAAAAATGAATTGTCTCTGTTACTTTTGGGGGTTCTAACACCCCCAGTTTCATGGGGGAATGCAAATTATCATTTTTTGCCCCTTTGTTTTCATGAATGGGTTGAGCATCTAAACCCAAATACCAAATTTTTCCCAGAATCTAAAAATTTTGAGCACCAACCGATCCCCAAAATGGAAAAATTATTCCTTTTAACACCCTTTTTCAGGGGCCTAAACTTTGTTTCAAAACAAAATTATTAACAATATTGTGAAAAACCTTCTGGCTATTGTATAAGATATATATAAACAAAAATAAATTTTTCTTATAGATTTGGGATTCCACCCCCAAGATCTGTCATTAGGTATAAAAAAAATTTCCCAAAAAAAAAAAACCAAACTTTTGCTTCCATTCAGAAAGGGATTTTAATATGTAGTATATGGTTGCCTCGGGTCAGCCTCCCCGGGGTTTTCAAGCACAAAAATTTTTTAAATTATCTGGTTTGAATTTTGGAAATACTTCCATTCCTTTATAGAAAATTTTTCACAATTCTATAAAATTGTGATTTTAAAACCCAAAAAAAAGACGGGGGGATAAAATAATAGGAAAAATAATTTGGTTTTGATTGTTTGGACATCTGTGTCCTTTAAAAAGAAAAATTAAAAATTTTGGACAAAATTAAAAACCCATATTTATATTTAAAAAATATTACTTGTTAGTATTTCATGTGAAGGGTTTTTTTCTTAAGGATTTTCAACGATTTGATTTTGTGTCCCCCCTCATAACACTTCATCGGCCCCTTTTGTTTGTTTTCCTTTTTCTTTCGGGGAAGTGAGACTGATTCAGTTGAAGGTGGGGAAACACAGATTGAAAACCAGAAAAATTTGGGGGCCTGACGGGAGACCGGTATTTTTAATGAGTTACTGCTTTCTCACTATTTTTTTTCATTTAAAAAATTTTGCACAATTTGAAATTTCTGTTGGCTGTGAGAAAATTCATTTAATCTATAAATAAAATTTTTTCCCAAAACAATGGGAAAAAAATCCGAGACATTTGGGGTTGGAAGATGCCTTCTCCCCCCAGCTGGCTGTTCTCATCATCCCGTCGTCTTTTCATTGTTTTTGATGCTGGTACAGGCTCCTTTTCCCGTACGTTTAACAATTATAAAAATTTAAACCCCTCTTCCTTCTGTTCTTCTCCCTTTCCCAAATTCTTTTTTCCCCAGTTTCAGACTGGGTTTTCCTAAAACCCACTTTGTAAAAAATTCTCAATACTCTATGATCACTTTGCTCTGAGGCTGGCCCCACTTTCCTCTTGGTTTCCCGGACCTCCCATGTATCATCAGTGCTCTTCTAATTCTCTTCTCTTTCCCCAAACTTTTCCTTGGCCCGACTGGGCCCCCCAAACGACATTGCTTCACCTCCCTTGTAGTCTTGTAATCAGTACCATATTCAATATCCCTCTCCCTTTTAGTTGAAACCCCCTTTTCCTCAGGGACTTTTCTAACCCTTTTTCCCAAAATTTTTGGGTTTTGCTTGCTCTGTATCTTTTACCCGGGGCTCCTTTGGGGTTTTAATATTTTCATTTAGAAGAAGGATCTGCAGTCAAATGCTCTACCCTAGCTATACCCCCCCTAAGAAATGGATCATGACTAATGATTGGTGTGGGATAAAATTTTTTTCAATTATATTTTCAGATTATTGCGGGGTTTCCCTTATGATTATAAAAAAAATTAATAATTTAATGGTTGACTGCCTTCTGAAAGTTTAATGTCAATTTATATCACTTTAAATTACAATTTAAATTGTAAAAAAAAACAAATTTTTAAATTTTTTGTGAAAGATTTTTGAAATGTGTGACCTTGTTTTTTAAAAGAGAAATTGTTTATGTAAAATAGCTATCGTAGTCATTTTTTTGACAGTGTCTTTTTAAAAAACTTAAAAAAGATTTTGAATAGAACATTTTGGTCTTTATTTGGGTTAATGATTTTATGGAAGAAAGATCTGCCCCATAAATTTTGGTGCTATTATGAAAAAAGGCTGTTATTTTAAATTTTCAAATTACAGGGACTGTGTTTAAATTCCCCACTTAATGTGTTTTTTTTTAAATGTTTTCTTGAACACCCTGTGATATAAGATTTTAATTCTAGATCTCAGGACCTTTTTAACCTTCTTTTGTTGTCATAATGTTTGTTTAACTCTAAAAAGTAATTCAATTGTGTTTAGCCAGTGTTGATCTTTCTTTCTTCTTCTTTAATTAAAAACTTTCGGGGTATGCCATTACATGAAATCTTTAAATTTTTGATTTGTGGGAGAAAAAAGTAGTTGGAGGAAAAAAAAAAATTTTAAATATAACATAATCTTAATTAGTCTATAAAGTTTTTATGAGGATAATAAAATGAGTTTTATTGTGAAATAAGGAGAACAGTGATTGGGGAATTAGGAACAACATATTCAGTTTTAATTTTCTTAAACACTAAATGATCAGGAAAGATGGTTTTCTAAAAAACATTTTTTTCATTTATCTTTTTAAATTTATATTGAAATAGAGACTCAGCTTTGAATTAAAATATGTGTCTTCTAATAAATTAATTTTCATTTCAAGTTCCCTGTTGGTGGTAATTTCCCATTGTTTTAAAAATATGTGGGCATCTATCTTTTAATAATTTTGATAAACTTTGGTTTTTAAAAAAGGATTAAAATTTGTTTAAAAATTTCTTAGTCTTTTTTTTACGGACTTGGGATATGGGGGTTTTAAAAGTTAAATTTAAATTTAAAGGGAACTATCCTTTTTTTTAAAATTTTTATTGATTTAGGACGGGCCCTTTCCCCCCGGGAAATTAGTCGCGGGGGGAACTCCTGAACTTAATCTCTTGGGTAAATGATCCTCCCTCCTCAGTCTACAGTTGTGGTTGGAAAAGTTTTGGGTTCCAATTTTTAATTTTTTTTGGGAGAGGAGATGTTGGTTTTTCCGGGCTGGTCTTTAACACCCATCCTCAGGTCCTCCCCTCAGCTTCCCAAAATGCTGGGATTATAGGCAAACGCTTCTGCCTATTTGTATAATGAAAACAATACTTTGAGTTTAAGAAAGGGGTTTGATCTGTTTTAAACTATCTTAGTGAATGGATGTTTGGAAATTGATTAAAACATGTCTTTTATAATGTGGTAAAAAAAATTTAACTGAGATGAGCAATAATTTTTAGTAACATTCTTCTCCTACAATTTTGTACGATTCAAGGTCTAAAGTTGCTTCAGACACCCAAAAAATTTTCATTTTATTTTTTTTGCATTTATTTATTCATTTTTTTTACCTTGCAGAAAAGGTTTTTTTATTATTTTTGATTTACTTTTATTATTTTTTTTTTTAGAGAGGGGTTTTGCTCTGTCACCGGCTGGAGTGCAGTGGCACTATCTGGCTCACTACCTTCCCTCCCAAGTTCAAGCAATTCTCCTGCCTCAGCCCCCTGAGTAGCTGGGACTAGACATCCCCCTCCCCATTTAAATTTTTTTATTTTTTTGGTAAAATGGGGTTTCACCATGTTGGGGATATTCTTGATATTGTGATCTGCCCCTCGGCCTCTCAGGTTTGGTGTTACAGGTGAAAGCCACCATGGGTGGCCACAGTTTTTTTAATTGGGTGAAAATTCTGGGTTTTAAATACCCAACATTCACTATACACTGATTTTAGCCAAAATATGACATGAAAATGCTGACATATTTGTACTGTTGGAATTTTTGAAAATTTTCGTGATATTTCCTGTTATAGTTTTCATGCTCCATAATTCATGGTTTTTTTGGCACTGGGGCAGTTCTTCCTTGATTTAAAAATTTATTTTTTTTGTATATGATTTCTTTGCTGCTGTAATTTTCCTTTTTTTTTTTGCCCATTTTCCTCCTCTTTTTCAGTTTGTTTCATCTCTGTCATTGGGAAAATACTTTCTTTATTTTTTCAGAAGGGAAAAAAGACCCATTTTATTTAATTTTAATTTAATCATCTGTTTCATCATCGAACTTTCAATATCAGATGAAGGGATTGGGACAGTCAGATGTTTGGAATTTACCTCGAAAACTTTTAGAATTGTGTTTGGGGTTTTCATCCCTTCTTAAAGCTGATTGTAAGTATCTAGGAAAAGGAAAGATTATTGAACACATGAGCTGAGAAAAAAACTTTTTAAAAAACAGTGTCTGGAGCCATAAGGCCCAGGTTAGAACCTCTGTTGCTTGATCTCCCCAAAACGGAAAAAATACATTCCCGGGGGCTTTATTATAAATTGTTCCTGCCTGTCCTAAACCTTTCGCGTGCCCCTAAACTCTTCCGCGTCGAAACTCTTCCCCAAAAACTCTTGGGGCTAAACCTTCCGGGGCCAACCTTTCCTACCGCAAACAGCAAACATTTTCCCGCCCGGAAGATATGCGGGCGGGGGGGGGGGGTCCCAAACCCCGGGAAAATTACAAACCGGCGCATGCGGTGAATTTGGAAAACCCCCCCGTCCCGCCTGGTCTTCCCCCGCCAGCCTATTTAAAGGGATCACACCACCCTTATTTAAATGAGACTTGATCAGGCTATTTGCTCTCCATTTTTTTGTGTTTCTTGTCTCCTCCATTCCCCCTACCCCCTTCGGGCCGTTCAACTGTCCCCAAGGGCGGGGCACCTGGTGCCCGAACAGGGACCGGGAAAGGGGGAAAAGTGAGGAAGAAGGCACTAAAGTAGCCAGT
The DNA here is from genome assembly GCA_030247045.1 of Colobus guereza. Classification (NCBI taxonomy): domain Eukaryota; kingdom Metazoa; phylum Chordata; class Mammalia; order Primates; family Cercopithecidae; genus Colobus; species Colobus guereza. The sequence continues at coordinate 29,111 of DAKLCV010002401.1, read as the reverse complement.
GAAAGTGTGAAAAATTCCTCCAGGCGTCATGGGGCCTGCAGCATTGGAACCAGAGGTGAGTAACAGTGTCTTGTCATGGGACAAGAATTAAGCCAACATCAGATTTATGTAGGGCAATTAAAAGGCTTTAAAACATGAGGAGTAAAGGTTAAAGTAATGACTTATTTAAATTTTTGATTTTGTAAAGATACCTGCCTTGGTTTCCACAAGAGGAACCATTGACATAAAGAGATGGTAGAGTGGGAGACTGTTTTCAAGATTATTATAGTACTGGACCAGAGAAGGTCCGGTGACAACCTTTCCTATTGGAACTTAATTAGAGATATAATAGATAAAAGGAAGAAAAAGATCCTGAGGTAATGGCGGTGGTTACTCAGACTGAGGAAATATTAGAGGCAGCTCCCAAACTGACCTCAAAAAACCCATACCTAGTAAAGAAATAGACTTGATATCACTACAGAGCGATGAAGAGGCTGGGGCCCCTCAATAACAAATATAGAAACATCAAATAAGGAAAAGGCCAGAAAATACCCAGTTTACCTACAACTAATGAAAACAGAAGCAAAAAACCCTTAACCCTTCAGAGTAGACTGGGATAATTTAGAGGAAGGGGCAGCACAATATCATAATTCTGACGCCACAAAATTTTACTTATCCTCCTCCCTATATTAAGCTCCCTTACAGTTATGTGTAATGAGACCCAAAGAGGAGCTTAGAAAAAGATTGCACAACTTGAAGAGCAAATAAAGTTCACAGAACTACATCAGTCTTTAATCACTAGATTGCAGAAATTAAGGACAGGAAGTGAGGCATTCAATACCCTAGAGGAAGAGAAACACTCTCACCCTCAGAGACCTGGACAGCATGTCCCAAAAAAAAGGTCGTTTGGTAGTAGGGATGGGAGGATTCCTCTCCTTTAGACGTTTTTCAGTAACTGAAACTACAGATGCGTGGCCGAGCCCGGAGACACCACAATGGGTTTGAATTGCTGTAATAAAGAACTAAAAACCTCTGTCTTGCAATACAGAGCTACTGCCCCGTACACCTTGGCCATAGTGAATCTGTGGCGAAGTTGAGTTCACTCCATAGTCGATCCTTAGTTAGAGCAGTTCTTTCAGAGCGACCATCTGATTTGGAAGTCAAATTTTATGAAAATTGTAGAGATACGGCCAAAGAAACCAACAATCCGAAATGGTTGGGATTTTGATAAGCTAACTGGCTGAGGTAACTCACATAAACTGATGCTCAGATGCAGTACGATCCTGGACTGTTTCTCAAATCAAACAGCAGCTACAAAGCCTGGAGAAACTCCTGTTAAGGGGATCAGGAGCCTCACTCATGGGGGTCAAACAGGGCCTGATGAGCCTTTGCAGACTTTGTACATAGACTTTTGACCACGCCAGCAGAATATTTGGAAATGCTGAGGCAGGGTGGATTATGTAAAACAACTAGCTTACAAAACGTAACCCGGCTGTCAGGCACAATCAGACCTTATAGAAAGAACAGACTTAACAGGCTACATCCGCCTCTGTTCAGACATAGGGCCCTCATATCAACAGGGCTTGGCTATGGCTGCTGCCTTTAGTGGACAAACCATAAAGACTTTCCTCGCTAGTAAAATAAGAATAGAGGGTGCTTCAAGTGCAGAAAGATAGGACACTTTGCTAGGGATTGTAAGGAGGCTACTAAGACCTTAGAGGCAAGCTCAGGCCTCTGCCCTAAGTGTAAAGAGGAAAACAGTGGGCCAACAGATGTAAATCTAAAACTGACAATCAAAACCCCTAACACCTCAACAGGGAAATGGATTGAGGGCGGCCCAGCTCCGAAACAAGCTTATGGGGTCAGTTTTATACCACCAACAACAATCCATTTCACAACTTAGCGAGCAACCCAGGAAGCACAGGATTGGACCTCTGTTCACCTCCACACAGTATTAACCCTGAAATGGGACCACAGGCCCTAGGTCGGGATATATGGTGCCTACCCTCAAACATGTTTGGATTAATCGTAGGAAGAGCAGTGCCACATAAAAGGCCTACAGGTCTTTCCGGGAATAATTGATAGTGATTATACAGGAGAAATCAAAGTTATGGCCAAGGCCATTAGCAACATCATCACCATTCCTCAAGAAATAGAATAGCACAGTTGCTCCTGTTACCATTGTTAAAAACAGCTAATAAGGTACAATCACCTTCGAGAGGAAGGAGGATTTGGATCCTCAGACATCTACGGTACAGCCATTACTAATCAAAACCTCTCTCACCTTATGGCTAGATGAGAATTATTTACAGGACATGATAGACACAGGGGCCGATGTAACCATTTTAAACAACAAGATTGGTCCTGGTTGCCCACTTCAGAGACCTTAACAAATTTACGAGGAATTGGGCAAGTAATAACCTAGACAAAATTCCAAATATCTCACCTGGAAAGATCGAAAGTAATTCTGGTCTCATTAAGCCATCTTTATCCTGATTTGCCTGTTAAACTTTAGGGTGAGATCTTTCTCTCCCAAATGAGGGTCATGATGTGTGTCAAATGATATAGTTACTGCACAAATGTTGGCTCAGGGCTACCACCCTGGGAAAGGGTTAGGAAAAAGAAGATGGCATTTACAGCCAATCAGCCATAGGAAAATTAGATAAAGGGGTTTAGAAATTTTTAACCTGGCCATTAACGCCTGCACCCCAGAAAAGTGCTGACCCAATCATGGAGTCAGATGAACCCATTTGGGTTGATCAATGCCACTAACCAATGAAAGCTTGCACTGCCCAACAGTTAGTGCAGGAACAATTAGAGGCAGGACACATTTCAGAAAGCAACTCTCCTTGGAACACCCCATATTTGTCATAAAAAGAAATCTGGAAAGTGGAGACTCTTACAAGATTTGAGAGCAGTAAATGCTACTATGGTTCTTATGGGTGCCTTACAGCCAGAGCTACCTTCTCCAGTTGCAATCCCTCAAAGATATTTAAAATTATCATAGACCTTAAGGTTGCTTTTTACAATTCCCTTCATCCTACTGACCAAAAATAATTTGCCTTTAACACCATCTGTAATTTAAGAACCAATGAAACAATATCAATGGAAAGTATTACCTCAAGGTATGGCCAACCCCACCTTGTGTCAAGAATATGGCTACAGCCATACACTCAGTTAGAAACATGAAACAAATGTATATTATACACTATATGGATGACATTCTTATAGCAGGACAAGTAGGAAACAAGTTTTAAAGTGTTTTGCTCAACTCAAACAAAAACTAACCACAGTGGGGTTACAAATAGCTCAGAAAAATACAACCCAGACCCTTACATATTTGGGTTTTCAAATAAATGGACCTAAAATTACTAATCAAAAGGCAGTTATCTGCAAAGATAAGTTACAAACCCTCAATGATTTCCAAAAGGCTCCTTGGAGACATAAATTGGCTTTGACCTACTTAAAACTCACCATGGAGACTTAAAATCTTTATTCGACACCCTGGAGTGATCCCCAACCCTAAGTCCCCTAGGTCTTTATCAAAAAGCTCTTTTATCACTTAATAAGGTAGAGGCGGCCATTGCTGAACAATTTATTACTAACATAGACTATTCACAGCATTAACCTTTTTAATCTTTAACACAACACTACACCTACTGTTTATTCTGGCAAAATAACCCTATTATGTGGGTCCACTTGCTTCATCTCCAAAAGGTATTACTCCTATTATGATTCCATAGCAGATTTAATCATTTAGGTAGAGCAATAGCAAAAATATTTGGAATTGAACCCTCTAATCATACAACCTTATTCTAAGCCACAAATCCATTGGCTAATGCAAAACACTGAAGACATGGCCAATTGCTTGGCCTCTTATGCATAACTAGATAACCATTACCACCAAATAAACTTATCCAATTTGTAACTACATGCTTTTGTTTTCCCCATGTCATCAGTAAAACACCTTTAGACAATGCCTTATTAGTTTTCACTGATGGGTCATCCACAGGAACTGCTGCATATACCTTTGCTGACACCCTGTTGAATTCAAAACAGCCATACCTCAGCTCAGCTAGTAGGTGCAGGCCCTAATTGCAGTCTGTCAGCCTTCCTGATCAGGCTCTTAATATTTATTCGAAGTGCATGTTAGCTCACTCAGTACCTTTCTTGAGACTGTAGCAAATCAAACATGTGTCAGACACAATCAAGTTATTTTTACAATGCCAAAATTAATACATAATAGACAACACCCTTCTTTCTTGGACACATTAGAGCTCATTCAGGATTTCCAGGACCTCTATCCAGGGCAACCAACTGGCTGATATGGCAACCAAGACGTAGCCATAGCTACAAATACAAACCTGGCCAAGCACAGGCTTCATGCCTACACCATCTTAATGCTCAAACTTTAAGACTGATGTTTAAAATAACTAGAGAACAAGCAAGACAAATAGTTAAACAATGTCAGACCTGTATAACACCTGCCAGTCCCTCACTTGGAATTAACCCAAGAGGACTAGTTCCCAACATGATCTGGCAGATGGATGTCACCCATTATTCAGAATTCAGTAACTTAAAATACTTCATGTATGTATAGATACATTTAGTGGTTATACTAGCCACCTTACAAAAGGGAAGACTACCAAACATGTATAGCTCATTTACTACACTGTTTTCCATAGTTGGAAAGCCTAAACAACTAAAAACAGACAATGGTCCTGTTATACATCCAAAGCCTTTCAAACTTTGCCTCAAATTACAAATAAAACACATTACTGGAATTCCTATAACCCTCAAGGACAAGGAATAGTTGAAAAAGCACACCTATCCTTAAAACCACCATGACAAAATAAAAAGGGAGAATGGTCCTACTAAGGGCACCCTAAAATATCCTTAATCACACACTTTTTATTTTAAATTTTTAAATTTGGATAACCTGAACAGATCAGCACTGATCGATTTTGGCATTCGAGTCCAAAAAACAATTTGCCATGTTAAAGTAGAAAGACCCTTAGACAACACATGGCATGGTCCAGACCAGTGTTAATCTGGGAAGAGGCCTCAGTTTGTGTTTTCCCAAACTCATGATGCAGCCAGATGGCTACCAGGGACTGGTAAGACAGGTACCTAACAATAGCCAATCCAGGAGTAATTTTCTCCTGAGGTACTCTTTTCCTCTATTGCAGAGATGAACTTCAACTACAAGCTCCTCTGGACCATGGTGCTGATTGCCAAGCATTCCAGGTTCATGCCAGCTTAGTAATCCACCATGAGGCCTAAATATACGACAATCGATATGGTAAGCCTGTGATTGTTTGGGGAATGTGACCTCCTTCAAATACGTACATCTCAGCTGTGTCCTGCTCTGCTTACACAGCATACCTGTCTAGTGACTCTCTTAAGTGGAGTGTGTGTCAACCCCAAGATTTTTAGTGGAGGATACACAACCTCCCTTGTGACATTTGAGACTGCTATGCAAGTTCCTGCTACACTACTTATCTAGAATGTACCTCTGGCGTAAACATCTATACTGCTATCTTAACAAGATCTAGAACCCCCACTATAGGGGCCAGTGGTGTCCCTACGTTGTAGAAATACCAATAACCTTATCACTGGCTGTACTGGAATCTGGGACAGCCTGTCTGCTGAATATCACCCCCCTCTTCATATCTCTGCGGAGGAGGACCACAAGACAAGGTCGAGAAATGGGTAAACAAAAACTTGAAGAGTTGCAAAGGTCCTGTCCGAAATTCAATACCACCTTGGCCTTGCCCAAAGCCCGAGGAAGAAAATTGATGCCAGAACTTTGACCTCTCACTGCTACTCATAACCTGCTTAACAATTCCAACTCTAGTCTGGCTAATGACTGCTGGCTCTGTCTGCAATCAGGAGATCCGTTCCTCTTGCCATACCAGCAATGACTTAAATTATATACCCAATACCCTTTGCCATAATTCCTCCCTTAAAGTCAGCCTTTAGAATTTCCTAGTTCCTCTTGCATTACTCTCCCCCCCTTAATAATGCTTACGACCTCATGTAGGATTCAATGGTTCAATAATTGTTCCAACATAGTGAATGTTGCCCAATTGTTGTGTGCCTAAACAGCTCAGTTTTATATTTGGCAATAACAGGGCTTATACCTTTTACCTACTAACTGGACAGGCGCTGTGTCTTAGCCACACTTTTGCCAGACATAGACATTATCCCCGGAGATGAACCTGTACCTATCCCAGCTATAGATCACTTTTAGGAAGAAACAAAAGACATACAATTTCATCCCTTACTTGCAGGATTAGGCATAACTACTGCCGTAGCAACTGGAGCTACAGCTCTAGGGGTTTCTGTTACTCAATACACAAATTGTCTCACCAATTGATCTCAGTATGCAGGCCATTTCAAGTACTATACAAGATTTACAAGATCAGGTAGATTCTCTGGCAGAGTAGTGCTCCAAAATAGAAGAGCCTAGATTTACTAACTGCAGAACGGGGAGGCATTTGCTTGGCTTTACAGGAAGTTCTGTTTCTATGCCAAGAAATCCGGGATCGTCAGAGATACGATCAGGCATCTACAAGAAGACCTGGGAAAACTACGAAAAGAATAACCCGATAACCTGTTTGGACTGGGTTCCATGGACTCCTTCCCTATCTTATGCCTTCCTGGGCCCCTGCTTACCTATTGCTCTTACTCTCTGTAGGACCTTTGGTCTTCAATAAGCTCATGACATTCCTTAACAGCAGTGAGGCTATCCAAGCGAAACCTATACAGGTCCATTATCATCACCTAGAACAAGAAGATTGCAGTGGTTCATACTCACCCATTATGACCACCTTCCTATCGCTGAACTGGACAGCCAATGATGGGTAAAGAGCACATCTCTCACTAACCTAAGACAGGAGGGCCGATCATAGCTACTGCCTAATCCCATGATGGTACCCAGTGATGGATGATTACTCCAACCTAAGACAGGCGCAGTTCGAGGATGATCTTCTAGCCACTATTATATATAAAAGGGGACCTGTCCAGAGCCATGAGGCCGGAATTAGCCCCCTCTGTTGCTTGATCTCCACAAAGCAGAGACAAAATGGCACATTTCGGGTTCTTCATTATAAACTGTTCGCTGCCCTAAAACCTTTCCGCGCATGCCTAAACCTTTCCTGCGTGCCTAAACCTTTCTCGTGCTGCGTCCATACCTTTCCGTGCCGCCCAAACATTTCCTGTGCGCCAAACTTTTCGCCCGGAAGATATGCAGCTACTGGGTGCAATCCACCCTGGGAAAATTACAAACCCACAGCGCATGCGCAACTGTAATTGAAGACCCGGCCCCCGTCACCGCCTGGCCCAACCTCTTCCTCTGCCAGCCTATAAGGCATGACCTGCATTCAATAAACGAGACTTGATCAGGCTATTTGTCTTGCCTCCACAAGGTAAAATATAAAGCCAGGAATCTGACCAGTGATGATTCAATAACCAAAGAAAGAAAAGATGGAACTGCCTGGTGAGGCAGTTAATAATAACAATAGTAATAATTTATCATAATGATTACCACAAAGGGAGAAATGAAATTGAACAGGAACTGTAGAATTGAGCTACAATGATAGACATGTCAGCAACTTAGATCATTGCTATTTATAGAATCATCAAATAACTATACTTTGGATAGCAAATGAAAACTGGCAGAAATGTAGAATAGGGCTACTCTTTTATTTTCTTCTTGCCTTCAGCCCATTCCTGGTGGGGATGGGTGATATGACCATCTTGTCTCTGTATAGAGGACCATGAGAACTCATTGGCAGGTGCAGGTGGGATAGTGCTGTTGGTGATGAGGTAATATTTAAAGAGAACAAAGTAAACTGTACTCATCTGGTACAGGATAGGGTGAGTTATGTATGAAACCCTAAAATTCCCTCAAATATTCTGCTGTTGTCAGGAACTTCTCAAGGAACTAAGGCTTTTAATTTCTATTCTCCAATAAATTTACTCTCATTGGAAAAAACCAGTGTTTTCCTTACTTCTTTTCATGAACCTCATCCTTATTTAAGGAAAAATAGAGAAATTATTGTTTTATGAATAAATACAAAATATACCCTTGATGTAGAGCCCTAATTTACCAGTCATGTCACGGCCTTGGTCTTCTAAAATTAATTCCTTCCAAGTTTCTGAAGATTAATCACTTATTGTTGGGTACATGATTCCTGGTGAAGGCATACATTTTTTTTTGCTAAAACCTGCTTGCCTTCTAGTCTCCTCAGCTCTAGACAGCTGCTCTGTGTCTTCTAGTTAGGATGCCTATTCAGTTACTAGATTGTGATTCAAAGGCTCTGACTTGGGACTAATCTCTTAGGTTTAATTACTTGCTGCATTTGGACCTATCTTACTTTAAAATAAGAAGAACATCATTCTAGTCCCCTTGGGTCATTGTCAGTTACTGCCTACTCCCCTATTTCCCAACTTGTGTCAATTGTAGATTCAGGTACATTCTGAAGAAGTTAGCTGGTTTAGGTAACTGAGTGCAGCATAACTAAACTCTCTTCTGAAACTCATCCAAACTATAATAGACATTTTATTAGAGTTCACCTTAGATTTTCACCTACCTTCTCAACTACATATATTAGATTTTGTCTTTTTAGTTTTTAAGTCTGATTCTGTGTCAACATTGGGCAATAGAACACATTATGTACTAATTCTAACTAACCACTGAGGCTGGATTACATTTGGCCATTCTGATTCTGCTCTCTGAAATATGGAGCACAAGATCTGCACATTTATGTGCTCAATTAAATATAGACTTTTTCTTTCTTAGGTAAAATACAAGATAATAAAAATGTGTAACTATGTTCATGCTTAAGAGTTAAATATATCTGAGACTCTAAAAACTTAAGTAGAAGCATTCCCTAAAGGAAATGTTTCTCCACCTGTCTTTGCTGATGACTAGCATCTTGTGCTGAGGACATAAAGACAACATAATGACAGATTAACTCCAGTTTTCACACTGGTTAAGTAAATCTTAACTGATTTTGATTATTACTGATATCCAAGCAAATCTTCACCAACTCCTTATGATAATGCTCCTTACAGTATTTTAATGTGGATTGATGACCATTCACCTGTGTATCTAATTCCATAATGAGGACAGGATTTTCCAGGTCTCTTCCGTGGTTTTATTTTCTCCATGAAACCATGTGGAGTTAAATGGTTCAGTTCCACCTGCTTTGTACAGACAGTGGTTGCTAAAAGTTGAAACTATGAGACCTTGAATGGAGATCTTGTCACAATATTGGTTATTTCAACTTAGTGAGTTCAAGGCAGTTTTCTTGGGGCACAAACTTTAAGTTAATAGTGTGCCACTAAGCATAGATTCTTTGGTTGATATTGCCTCCTTTGTAAATTAAAATCTCAAACTTCCAAACAAATACAAATTAAAAAAAATCAGAACTTCTTAGACTAATATGAGACAAGGTGAAAAACAAATAAAATATATAATAGGTTTCAGTGGAACACTGGATAATGAAAAATACACCTTTATTAAGAATATATTGCATAATTTTATGTGTACCAAACAAGATAGGAATGAAATACATGAAAATATATTATTATAAATGCAAATAGCAACTAAATAAAATATAATCAGAGCATAAGCAATCAACATAATCCTTCTTGTTTGACAAGTATTGTAAAATGAAATTATGTAAATATGGATAATGTAATTATATATACACAGACCAGTTACTTCCATTGTATAATAATTATTATGTTTCATGTGGTCACAGAATAGTTATGAAATTGATAATATAAGTGCTCACAATAAAAATATTTTAAGCCATTGTTTAAAAACTTGACAATCTAAGAGCCTTTCTCTTTAATAAAATATAAAAATTGGAAAATATATTGTTAAAATATTATCAACATTATAGTCATTTGGAAATAAATGATAGTCTTTTTTAAAAGAACTTTTGATCAAAGTAAAAATTAAAAGGAATAATAAATATAGATATTTTGTACCAAATGTATTAGCAGAAATAAAACTATAGTTAGAAAAATATGTTCTCTTAAAATTATTATTTAAAAATATAAAAAATAGTATTCTCAGATACAAGAAAACTGACAATAAAATAATTCAAAATAAATCACAGGAGAGCAGTAAAAAGATAAATAGTGAAAATAAGGAAAGTAAAAAGTAGTTATAACAGGAGAATTAACAAATAAATCCAGTTGTTTAAAATAATTATAAAACAACTATACTATTTAATGTCTGTTTAGAAAAATAAGAAATTCGGAAAGACTGACATTATGCCAGGTTAGGAATAAAAATGACAACGATGCAAATAAATTTCTTAATATATTTGAAAACAGAAAATGCACACTTTTCTAATAAAGTATACATTTGAAAATTGAGTTCAGAAGAGGTAAAATTTGGTATACGTAATTTTAATAGAAGATATTAGAATAGTGAAGATCAATCATCACATGGTTTCTAATTTTGTAATTGACACATAATAATTTTACGTATTAATAGGGTACATAGTGATGTTTGGATACACACAATATACACTGATCAGATAATTAGGTATCCATTATTTCAAAGATGTACCACTTCTTTGTGTTGAGGATAGTCAATATCCTTCTTCTAGGTATTTAAAATTATATAACGTTATTTTTAAGCCTAGTCAACCTACAGTGGTATAGAACACTGTATCTTACTCCTTCTATGTAGCTGTAATTTTGTAACCTTTAGCCTGTTATCTAGTATTGAAAGAGCAGATAGTCTGATAAAGTAATTCAATTGGCAGGGCTGTCATATTTATTTTGAGAACCTAATAAATCCTGTGAAAAGGTAATATAAAAATATTCACATTTTCTATTGGATATTGCTGCATGTATTCTAAACAAAATAGAAAATAAAAATAAACAATGGGTCAAGGGTAATCAAACAGAATGTGATTATATAATTTAAATGGTGTTTCCATATTTAAAAAGTAACCCATAATCTACTACATTAAATGACATTTATGTACATATTATAATCTACCACATTAAATGGTAAATTATAGTGATAAAATTATGGGGTTCCTTAATGTGAACTGGAAAATAATAAAATTATTCAGTTTCCATTTTAAAAGTCTAAATAAATACACTCATAATACATTTTTACTAAATAAATAAACCACTACAAATATAATAAATTTATTTTCTAAAATTCATAACAAATATTGTCCTAAATGATACATATCGAAACAACTTGTCAGACCTAGACTTTAGGTTATTTTTGCTATACTCATTATTGGTTTAATTTGAATGAGAGGTTTTAGTGAATGGAATGGGAGAAACAAATAAGATAACTATAAAGATATTTGGAAAAGAAAAATACTTTCTTTTCTGTTGACATGATAAAAGTACTGTGGTATCTAAGGAAAATGTAATTAATAAGGGCAATTAGCATAACTGATAAGTTATATATTAATTATACAAAATAATTAACATTTATTTTACTTCTTATTCTCTTAACAATATTCTAAGTAACAGCATAAAATGATTATGAATAAATTTAATAAGACATATTAAGGATTTCCAAGTAAAATAGTGATAAAATTATCAGGCATAAAATAAGATACTGAGTTCTTATAATGTCATACTGAATTATAAGTTCTTATAATGTCATACTGAGTTCTTATAACTGACATTTTTATCTGAGCATCAAAGGGTTTTGCTCCTCTTCTCACACTAAAATCAAGCTTGTTCAACCCTTCACCCAGGGCGCTTTGAATGCAGCCATTGAAATTCATAAACTTTATAAAAACATTATGAGATTCTGGCCGGGTGCAGTGGCACACCTGTAATCCCAGCACTTTCGGAGGCTAAGGCAGGCAGATCACTTGAGATCAGGAGTTTGAGACCAGCCTGGCCAGTATGGAGAAACTCTGTCTCTACTAAAATAAAAATTAGTCTGGTGTGGTGGCGCATGCCTGTAGTCCCAGCTACTCAGGGGCTGAGGCAGGAGAATCACTTGAACACAGGAGGCAGAAGTTGCAGTGAGCCAAGATTGTGCCACTGCACTTCAGCCTGGATCATAAACGAGACCTCATCAAAAAAAAAAAAAAGTGAGCTTTTGTGATTTTTTCAGCTCATCAACTACTGTTAGTGCTAGTGTATTTTACATTAGTGTATTATATCAAGAAAATTCTTTTACCAACATGGCTCAGAGAAGTCAAAATTTGAACACCTATACCATATGTTAATGTAAAATGGGATTACAATATGCTTACAATAGTGTGTATAATAAATATAAGAACAATATTATTGTTTCTATACACACTATTGTTCTTTAATATATAATTATTCCATGTTTGTTTTTTTTATATTTTTCTTTCAAATCCCACTTTTAATTTTGATTGATTTCTAATTCTCTTTTCCTCAATGCACTTATGAGCTTTTCATAGTTTCTCTTTTAAAATGCTTTATTAATTTAGTCTCAATTTGGTTCTTGCTATACTTTTCTGAGTTTGTTAAGTCTTATTCACATCCTCCTATTATCTGGCTGTCACCTCTTTTCTGATTTTCTCTATTTCTATTTTATGGTGCTCTTTGAAATTTTTGCTCACTTTTCTTTATTTTTATATTTTAAAACAATATTATAGCATTTTCACTTGTTGTTACATTTGCTTCCCCTTGATGAAATTCATTGACAGAAAATATATATCTGTCTTCTTCAGATACATATTGTGTCTAATGTTGAGTACTACCCTCATAATGTTTTCTTTTTATAAGGCTCTTTGCTTCTGAAAAAAATTGTGCTAAATATCTCTAGAAATTTGCATATGATATTGAACCTTTTGAATATTTCAGGATCAGAATAAAACATAATACCATATATTAAAATACAGTTGATGGAATAAGGATCAACAGTTAATTTATTCATAAAATTGTTCTAAGAAAAATAAGGATAAAAAACATTTTAAGGATAACCAATAAATTCAAGTATATCAAAGTAATTTGTTAATAAAACCAACTCAATGTCACTGATAAATATTCAAAATTATGTAGGAAAACCTAAAAAGAGTAGTTGAAATGCAGGCTTTAAAATCAGACTCTGGTTGACAATCTCCTCTACTCTGATAACTTGGTATGATCTTAGACATTAATAAATCACTAAGGTCATTTAATCAGAAATAAACATTCTGATAATAAAATAATTCGTGGATCAGGTTGTCAATAAAAATTAGTAAATCTAGGTTTAATTACTATAAATCAAGTAGTTTGAAAATTTAAGAAAATAGTTTTAAAAATTAAGATCTGATGTTAACAATGCTTAGAAAAAAATGTTCATGTAATAGACTAAAAATTTTTTTAGGTACCTAAGGCCAAATCTTTGTTACACTTTCCTCAGCAATTAAAAGTTTGACTGGTTCTTCAGGATATTAAATCAGAGTCGAATTTGATTCACTGAATTTACATGCATGTATGAAATATTGCAATCCCCTTTTGGTTGTTCTATAAAATAGTTTGTCAAACAAATGGACTGAACATTACCATTACACTTATCAACACTGGGTTATGGCCAGGTTATAAATTATTCTACTACGAGACACATTCGAGTAGTTTATTGACTATTCAAATTTAGACAGACTGGAGAAATCCATCTGACGTCTGGATTAAAAATGGTGTGCAATAACCTGGAATCTCAGCACTAAAAGGGATGAGGTTTGAGACTTGCAGGGATGGCATGTTGCAGTGAGCCACGATTGTACTGACTTCAAGAGAAAACGAGACCTCATCAAAGGGGAAAAAAAAAAAAAAGTGAGTTTCATTTTTGTGGAGCATCAACTACGGTTTTCATGGAGTGAGAGTAGTTATTATATCAGAGCATTCTTTTAATATGAATTGAGAGGTCTGACAGTTGATGGTCACACACATTTAATGAAAATGGATTAATTAACAACAATATGTGTATAATAAATATAAGAACAATATATTGATATACAAAATAAAAAAATATTAAAATAATATAAGTATTCATGTTATTTCTTGAACTCAAACTCGTAAATCTACCTTAATTTGATTATTCTAATTTCTTTCCTCAAAGACTTATGAGCATTTCATAGTTATTAAATTAAAATTTTTTATTAATTTAGTCTCAATTTGGTTTGTTATACTTTCTAATTTTGTTGTCTTTCATCTCTATTATCTAAGCTAGCTTACTATTTTCTATTTACTATTTATAGTACTCTTTAATTTTGCATACTTTTTTATTTATAATTAAAAAGATTTAGGAGTTTCAAATTTTGTACATTTGCTTCCCTTGATGAGAGTTGTTGAAGGATATAAATTATCATTATGATAATATGGATAATTGTGAAATACGAATCATAATGATTCAATTATCAGCTTATTAACATTGGAATAAAATCTATTCTAAATATCTCTTTAAATTTGACATTATGTTAATAATCCTTTTGAATTATCAGGAAGGAATAAAACATATCCTATATATTAAAATAGGCATATGGAATAAGGATGCAAAGTTAATTTATCCATGTAAAATTCTCTAGAAAAAAAAGACAAAAATTTTTTAAAGTTAAAAATAGGAAAAAATATTGGCATTATACAACTAAATGAAGAAACTTTTAATTCAAATTTGATTTAGACTCAGAAAAATGGAAGAATCACTTGAGCTCTGGGTTTTGGCGCAAATGAGCTCTATCATAACTAGATCTTGTCTCAAAAAAAAATTGAGATGGTAAAATACTTGTACCTAATGCATGTGTCTCAGACCAGTGATAACTAATATGACTTAGATATTTTAATGTGGTTTAGCTATGTTTTTATTGGTGTGTGTATTTAAAACCAACTGCACACTCCATAGTTACTCTTAATATGATTTATCCACTTAGTTTTATGTTAAATATTTGTTCTCGATAATTGAAGCATTCTCAATGTGTTTGATTGTATAAAATGTAGGTCAAAATTAATAATCATTCCATTGAGATATGACCCTGACCTGAACTGAATCTTCCAATTCTATAGTGACAACATATCTTATTCTTCTTCATATCTTTAGAGTTGCATCTCTGTCTCATATTAGGAAGTATTGTTTAAACCAGGTGAGTGGGTAGAAAAATGCAATGTGTTACACTTCAAAATAGGTTTATTTTGTTTGAAACTCTTCATATTTCTGTTTTGTATAAAATAGTTTGTCTTTAAGTTGAAGATGCCCTTTCATGCTGCCATTTTTACATATTTCTTACGATAAGAAAGATGGCATGCAATGTACTGCTTTCCTAGTCAAAAAGGAAGCAAGGCTGTCATTTTAAATGTATCGAAACAACCAACCACCCGAGGATTGCAGGCTCACTGGTGGTGACTTAAAACTTCACAGTGAAATGGGGTTTAGAGTTTATCAGAAAGGCCTGAATACTTTCCAAATCACTTTTCATTTTTATGCAGCATTTTTCCATGAAGTGCAGCCAAATGACTCCTATTAATTGCAGGCCTGGGTTTTTATTGGAGTTACATAGAATCCATATTCACAGCTTTCTTTTCCTTTTAATTTCAAATGAAGTTAATTCTTTGCCTTCAGCTTCTTTTGCTCAAGTGATGAACTTTGGCATTGAGCAAGCATCATTGAATCAGCACATTTATGATGCTATCTGCAGTTGCTGAGAATATTGCATTAGTCCTAACTAGCTAAATGCTCAGACCTATAGAAAAATGAACCTGTAGAATAACATGTAGAAAGAAGTGCAATATGTCACCTTAATTTTTATATGAAGTTAAAGGTTGAAGTCGCTTCAGTAGCATCAAAAGAATGTTGTTTCTACCTGCTTTTGAGACATAAAGTAACCCTTTCATTAAATAGATAATTGATTAAGCAAAATAACTAATTTCCTGATTATTTTGAGGATGTTTATTTTTCATGAATGTAAAGTACTGAAGTTTATCTAACTACCATTTTCATATAATGTATATGGATTTGATATGGAAACTTGAGTTAAAACAATTATAGTTACCAGACTATGAGAATTAAGATTAAAACCTGTACTGAAAACAGATATAATCTGCAGAACTGTTTAGGCAGAGCAGTGCAGACTGCTAAGAAAACCCACAACCACAAACTTTAAGAGACTGGGGAAAAAAGTGGAACCGTGTAATTAATATTGAGAATAAATGATATGAGTTAACAGACAAAACGTTAAGATGGCTTAAAATTGAAAGGTTTGAGGTTGCACTGGTTACATAAAACAGAAAACAAAAATAGCAGTGGCTTTAAACCAACATAAGTTTATTTTTATGTAAAATAATTCTAAAGCTTTAATTCAAGTAGTCAGGACTGTCTGCGTAATTGTTTTATAAAGTATCAAGGCCTAGGTGCTTTCAGATCTTTGCTCTTCATTTCTCACATGTAACAGTTATTCTCATGGTCCAAAGTTATTTATTATGAGTTAGCTATTACATTCCTTTTCCATAAATCTCAAATGGCAGGAGCTAAATGAAAACCATAGCCTACATACTTCAGTTAAGACCAAGTCTGCTTCTTCTCTCACTTCCATTTAAGACATCAAGTGGAGACCAGAACTCTGCTTGCTGAAATCAGAATGCCTCTAACATTCATACTGTATTCAGATGCAGTCAATATGGGTCTCTAGAACTCCATGTCCTCTGAGCCTGCTTCATATTAAAACTTCATTCCACAGGTCTAAGAGCAAGGAAAAGGTTTTCAGATAAACAAAATACATAAATGGGTCACTGTTGTATAATATAAACCTAAAGTGGTATGGGTGATAGAAGGAAGGTTCAATAGGACCAGTTAGGAGGCCCTTGTCTTACATAGCAAGACTGATTATATAAAGGCTACAAATAAAAATTGTTCTCTAATCATATTTTCAAATAATCAGAAATTATTATTTATTAGTTATTAGTCACCTACGGAGTTTTCAGATACAGAATCATGTCATCGGCAAGAGGAGTAGTTTGAGTTCCCTCTCTTTTTAATTGGGTGGCCTTTTTGTCTTTCTCTTGTCTGATTGCTCTGTCAGGACTTTCGATATATGTTGAATAGGAGTGGTGAGAGGGACATCCTTGGTGTGATATATAAATCTGAAGCAATACAGATGATGGATGAGAGAAGCAGTAAGACCAGTTGAAGCCGTTCTCCTACATGACCCCATCCGAGGCTGATTATATGGACCACATACCATACAATCACTTTTTGAAATCATCAGGATTTGATTAATGAATGTTTATTTAATGAAAAGTTTACCTTGTGTCTCAAAACAGATGGCAATTTGACATTCTTTTGATGAACTGAAGGACTTCAGAGTCTAGTGCCGAGCATAGCTTGCTATTCAGAACAAAATTATCATTCAGCGTGCTTTGAGGAAGAAAAATCTAATCGATAAGGTTCCATTTGGCAGTTCTAGGTAATCTGCTTTCAGTATTTTGCAGATACCAAGACTGGGAAGCCTGGATCTTATGAAAAGAACATTCAAATATAGGTATAATGGGATTTTATGTTTTAAAAAATGCAGGCCTCTCATTTCCCCACTTCAACTAAAATAGCATGTATTCATGTCATTTTTGTTAGTATTTGGGGCCAACAGTGGGATGTGAAAGGCCTGAAGACAAGCATATCTCTTCTCCACTTGCTTATAAACTAGTTGGGCTGATAAAATATCTACGTAAAATTCAGAACATTTTGCACAAACTATGAAACTGTTGTTGTCTTTTAATAGAGCATTGCCTCTGCTTTGCAAAGATAGGATAGAGTAAATAACTTTCTTCTTTATAATAGTAAGTCTTTTCACATTCCTGAATCTAATCTGACTAACTCCTCAGTTTTGTTTTTGTAGCTGAAACTGTGTATCAAGTGAAATGCAAAAAAAAAATTGTACATCAGTCATCTTTTAAAAACACTCAGATTCTTTATCTAAGCAAAAGCCTCAACCTTGGAGCATCTTCTGAAAATATTCAACTGGTTTTTATTCTCAGGTTTTACTCACATTGTTAATATTGCACATTAGAACATTTGTATCCTAAGATTCTTTTTAGATTAACTTTATAAACATAACATGATTATCAAAGAGGTTCTCTCAAGTGTCTTTGCATAGTCGGTAACAATCCAAGTAAAAATGCCTGAGACTCTTTAAAGTGTCTCAATAGAATTGAAAAAATGAAGCAGAGACAAATTGCATTTCACTTTAAGTTATACAGGTTGTTTTCTCTTTTTGCCTTTCCACAGAATGAATGAACATGTGATGAATCCTGTTAACCATATATCCTCCTGTGGTTTTACATTACACTCACACATGCCAAGGATTAGAGGCATAAAACTTAAGTGACAGAGATAGAGTCTGGGACAGGAGAAAGGGTGTGCAAGGGGTTAAGGGATTAATATTATTTTGACAGCTGCAAATTATCTTCAACTCCTTCTGAGAGGTCAGACATTTCCTTTTGTTTATGTGTGTGCCTAAAACTATGGTTTGTGCCTAAAAGTAAAGTGTAATAAAGCCATCCTTGAAGTTTTATTGTTCAACCGGTATTCTAGAACAAGCTAACATGTAGAGAGTTCAGTCTAGAAGGCCTCAGATAGGGAGCTAAGAGGGTATATTGACCCAGAGCATGCCGGTATCATACCTACATAGTCACACTTATTTCTAGCTGCTCTTGTTGCATGGAATTCTAACAGTCTGAGGCTCTCCTTATGCACAAAGGTTTTGTGCTTGTTTTGCATTAATTTTCAGGTGGTTCCTTCTTCTTGTCCTCCACTTATAACCTAACCAGCTATTATAATGTAACACTCCTGCCCCCACAGTGCCCATGAACTTAGAATACTACATGCTTGGGAATTTATTAGGCATACAATTAGATAGATAGGTCTAAGAAATTATTAATCAACGAATATGAAAATACAAAGCCTGTTTTCTTTGACATCAAATAGTATATTAGAACTAAAGTATATATTCAGAAGACAAAATAATGGTAAAACATTGAGGGTAAGTATAGGAAACCTGGTTAGATATGTAGTGTACAATCAGTGTAAAGATGTCTCCTACACAGTATCTAATGTTTTGTTTCTCTACTAATATTTTTCATTTTAGCACATGAAGAATGAATGCATTACCTATTGTACTCAGTTGTAAGAATACTGGCTAAAAATGACTCAAAGAAATAAAATAGGATAATACTATAGGGTATTGGTTAAATTCTGAGTATCATTGGTTTACCATACCTACTCAATGCAGAATGTTCAGGGGCATAGTTTCCTTCTAAGAGGCTTTGTAACAAAGTACCTAATTTTAAACATTCTCCTCCATCCGCTTTTTCTTTTCCTTCTTGCTTTTTTATTTATTTATTTATTTATATTTTTTTTTTTTGGAGTCTAGCTCTGTCACCAGGCTGGAGTGCAGTGGCACAATCTCGGCTCAGTGCAACCTCCGCCTCATGGGTTCAAGCAATTCTCTTGCCCCAGCCTCCAGTGGCTGGGACTAGTCACCACCACACACTAATTTTTTGTACTTTTAGTAGAGACAGGGGTTTCACCATGTTGGCCAGGATGATCTCGATGTGACTTCATGATCCACCGCCTCAGCCTCCCATAGTGCTGAGATTACAGGTGTGAGCCACTGCACCCACCTATTTTATTTTATTTTTTTGAGATGGAGTTTCGCTCTTGTTGACCAGGCTGGAGTGCAATGGCATGATCTCACTAACTGCAACCTCTTCTTCCCAGGTTCAAGCAATTATCCTGCCTCAGCCTCCCAAGCAGCTGGAATTACAGGTGCCCATCACCACTCCCAGCTAATTTTGTATTTTTAGTAGAGATGGGATTTCACCAGTTGACCAGGCTGGTCTCGAACTCCTGACCTCAGGTGATCTGCCTGCCTCGCCTCCCAAAGTGCTGGGATTACAGGCGTTAGCCACTGCACACCTCTTCTTGTTTATTTCGTTTACTTCTTAATAATGAGTGGTACCTTTGGTCTCTTTTCACCTCACGCCCTGCAGTTTCCCTTATCTATTGAAATGCTTGCTTATAAGTTCTGAAACAGGAGAGTTCCCTTAACCCCTTGCAGAGTGTGCAACAGGGGTGTGCTCGCTTCTTCAGTGTCCTGCTGCTCAAACCCCTAGGGAAAGCATACAGATGGGCAGGTCATAGGGGGTGTTTTGGCTCCAACCCACAGCTGCATCTGGAGTTGGTGTTGATAGCTCCTGGGGCCCCAGTGGGTGTGCATTACAGTGTGCTCTTTCAGCTTTGCTGTCTGCAGGCAGTTGTGTTAATCAGCTCAATTATACCCCAACCTTATCACAGGATGGAAGACTTTCTGTATCCTGGGTTCTTACCCTCCTGTACCAAAAAATAAGATCCTGCGTGGGCTTGGAGATGAGTGCAGGTTTTTATTAAGTGGTGAGGTAGCAGTCAGCGGGTAGATGGCAGCCAGAAGGGGGATGGAGTGGGAAGTTGGTTTTCCCTCTGGAGATCCTCCTCTGACTGCTCAGGCTGAATTCCACCTTCTCCTGCCATGGATGGCCTGCTGGCTTCTGCTTGTGTCTATGGGTATGCTCCTCTGCTCCTCTTGTTTTCCATCCGCTTGTGTCTGTGCCTGCTAGGGTCTTGAGTTTTTATGGGTAAAGCATGGGTGCTGTGGTGGGCCAAAGTCAACTTTTGGGTGCAAAAACAGAAATGCTTGTCCTCATTTGGGTCTGTGGCACAGACTCAAGGGTGGAGTCCCAGCCAGTGCCCCTTGCCCTTCTCTACCCAGCACTTTCCTGCCCCTTCCTGTATCAGACTCTAGGGACTTAATCATTCTTGGTTTCTTTTTTGTTTTGTTTTTGTTTTGTTTTTTGACAGT
Organism: Colobus guereza; assembly: GCA_030247045.1. Classification (NCBI taxonomy): domain Eukaryota; kingdom Metazoa; phylum Chordata; class Mammalia; order Primates; family Cercopithecidae; genus Colobus; species Colobus guereza. The sequence goes on along the minus strand of DAKLCV010002401.1, from coordinate 8,289 downwards.
CTTGCTCTGTCGTCAGGCTGAAGCCTCCCATGTAGCTGGGATTACAGGCATGTGCCACCATGCCTGACTAGTGTGTGTTTTAATAGAGATGGGGTTTCACCATGTTAGCTAAGCTGGTCTTGAACTCCTGGCCTCAAGTGATTCACCTGCCTCAGCTTCCCAAAGTGCTGGGATTACAGGCGTGAGTTACGCACCCAGCCCAGGAATTAATCTGGAAACAATCTAGGACATCAGGAATTCTTCCCCACCAGGAGATCACCTCAAGCCTACAGTTAATTTACCACCCTATTGTGCCTGGGATGGTGTCAGCCATTCAGGATGTAATAACTGAAGATAAGTAATCAGAACAAGTCACATAGATCTACACCTCCCTCACCCCTCCTGCTGACCCTCATAGCTCTCCTTCTTAGCCTGCATTTTGTCAAAAGTTGAACTGGTTTCCTAAGGCAGATAAGCCTTGGCCATTTCCCACTGCTAGCTCTGGAATAAAGTCAGTTTCTATTCACCACACCTCATTCTTATTAGGCTTTGCAGTGGCGTAGCCAAACCTGTGTTTGATTACAGCTTCAGTTCTTTTACTTAGATGCAGAATTAAGATAAATCATAATGCACTGGGGATGAAAAGAGTTTCCCTTACAGCTAGTAAATATTATAGAATTTGGAGGATTTAACCATATACATTAATTTCAGAAGATGCTATAGTCTGCTTTCTGAGAGTGCAACCAGTACAATTTAATTTCTACATTAGAAATAAATACATTGTCCCACTATTACTATGTCTCATCTCTGAATTGTATTTACTATGTGTGTCATAAGGAATCAAAACACTTTTCTCTCTCTCCTACACACATTCACACATATACACACAAAGGTGTTAATTATAAAATAACATTTTTCTGTAATTCCAAAACTATAATGATGACAAAACCCCAGGAAATATTTTGATTCCATTAGTTGGGTTGAAGTCCCAGCGATTAAAGACTTAGACATTGTCTAATCCTACCTTCTTTATAAAGCAGAGCCTGAGGCAGGTTGCTTGCCACAGTTTTTTTTTTTTGGGTGGAAGTAAAGCCCAAGGTCATGAAGGTGAAATAAGAAGTAAAACTAAGCAGGCAGAAATACAATTGTAATGTGATGCAATGCATTACTATGCTGTAAATTACTTTACGAAGAGCCATAGAAGACAGAACAGATCTGTTTTTCCTGCATGTGCTATTGTCAGAGTATTGCAAGAAAGTCTTTAACCTTTTGTAGTCCATGAAGAACAGAGTAATGAGGATTTTTATTTTTTTTTACTTACCTCCTATTTCTTGTTGATAAAAATGTGCCATCTGAAAAACATTCACACTTCTGGTTTGTAGAATCCAGCCCTACAACACTCAGAAAGCCAGGACCTACACCTAATTGTGTACAGATTACATATCAGTAGAAGATGGTACAGTATGGTATGCCTTTTCCAAGAAAAAAGCAGAAGCATTCAAGATTCAAGAGAACCTAAGAAAAGTTCACAAGTTTGTGTTCAAAACAGTAGCACATCGAGGATACATGGGTTCTAATCTCAACTTACTATTTTCTAGCATTGCAACCATATAGAGATTAACTTTTCTATCTTACAGGTTTTAAAAATTATTGTTCTAATTCAAATAGATAATCTATCTGTACCTTAACATTGATCTAAAATACTGTACATAGAAATAGTGAACATTAAAGTACACAAATATTAAAATCATTTAGGAATTCTTAGAATTTTAAGATAGAATGCAGACTAAGAAAAATCTGACTCTATTAACATGCTTCAATAAACTTAAACATCATCTAAAAAGTCATAAACTAAACTAAAGTCAAGAAATATATGAGATATTTAATTTTCTTACATAACATTAAGTAATGTAGCAGAAAGTCAACTACAAATTTTTGGGTGGTAAGTCTCTAACATTAGATTTTAAATTAATGTTAAATTTGTTAAAGAGACAAATTTCCCAAATTAAAATTCTCTTGTGCATAATGTCCAGAGCTGGTAATATTAGTTCTTGCATGCATATAAGTAGCAAGTACAAAACAGTTTGTGTCACTGATGTGTGTTTTAGCTTTATGGTATGTTCCACACAGTTTCAATGTAGGCAGATTAAAAACAGTTGCAATGACTAAATTAGCATTCTACGGTCCAGTGTCTCAGATCATAGAAACATGGGAACTCAGACTTGGAAGGCTTTGGGGTGATCCTAGTTTTGCTGCTGTCCTATTGTGAAAATTTATCAGTCTCAACAACAGGTACACTCCCACTTAGCAGATTCCACAGATTCAAGGCAGGCTTCACTTAAAGATGGTGTGTTACAGCAGAACTGTGTCTGTGGTCACTCCTCTAGTTCTCTCTCTCTACATATGCATCTTTATACATCATAAATTGTTGTTAATTTGGTAACTCTTAAATGGATTTTTACATTCCAAATTAAGTCTTTAGAAATCAACTAACTACATTAGCCACAATATTTTTGTGGATGGTGAAAGCAGTAGTCCCAATTCAAACTGCTTTAGAGGATAAACACACGAAAAAAAAATTCAAGTGTAACAGTTTTTGTCCTGGTCTTACCTTTTCAGAGACTCTCAGGACTCTTGTTAATTTTCAACTCAATTCTTCTATATGGACCTCATTTTCTCCAATTTCTGATGAATTTTCCCCATTTTGTGAAATAGCCATAGACTGTTCTAGGCTTACATGAATACAGAACAACAGGACTGTCCTACAGCATCTATTTATCAGATATCAGGAAAGATCAATGATTGACTGGCTTATACCATGTTGTGACAAGGTTAGCAAAGCGTTGTCATCGGTGAGCCACTGGAGCCACATGGAGTCTCTGAAGGAAAGAATTCCTAATGGAAGAAGCTAATCAAGTAAGATTAATAAATGTCAACTGGGCTTTTAGAAAAATATATGTTGTATAATGGTCGAGCCTGTCAACTTTGACTATTGGGAAAGGCTAGATAATCTAAAAGAAGAAAATTTACTTTCAGCCCTTGTGCCATATTGGCTAAATAGAACCATAATTCTCCTTCATGCTCATAAAGTCAACAGTTTGCGAAGACTTCTTCTGTCAAAGGAAAAAGCTGATCAGGTGATACCTCATTGCTGTAGGCAGTTCAACATTCTCATCCTTCCACTTGCCTTTTCATCCCTCTTCAATTTCATATCTCCAAGGAGCTTCCATCTGATCATAGAAAGACCAGATTATGAGGCTGGAATGGGAAGAAGCAATTCATAGAGGAACATTATTATCAGGTGTTTGCTGACAGGTGTTGGGTTGGAGATGAAGATGTGGGAAGTCCGATTCATAGCTCAGATTCTTGCTCTGAGAGCAGAACCCTGAGGGACAGAAGTAAAAGTCGTCAAAGTTGTTAATTTATCAACATATTTAAGTGGCTGGGTGCAGAGCAGTTTCATGATAAAGAGGAGGCTCAGGAGGCAAGGTCCAGGCTTCCTATTGATTAGGTTGGACATCAAAGGGGGCATTGCTGGGGGGGAGTGGTGGCTCCATTTTCATCCAAAGCATTTTGGGGCGGTCAGGTGGGAGATTCTTGATGCATGGGTTCAGGCTACACTGGCTGTGATAGTGCCCAGGTTGCATGACGGGTGAGTCCATCTCTAAAAATAAAATAATAATAAAAAGGCAGTGCTTTTGTCCCTTTATTTGCTTTTGAAATCCTATGCTAGGTTACAACTGATGTACATTGGGAGAAAATGTTTCCATGTTGCTTGTTCTTCAGGTTTTCATCTCATCTTTGGATTAGTTATCATTTGACTTTACCTGATGTCTGCCACTTTCTGACCCAAAGGTTGTTGAACAGCGGTTCAAATCAACTCCCCTTTTCAATACTGACGCATATTTTAACAGGGATAACCAGGATTGGGCCTCCTGCCACATGGGCATTCAAGTCCTCTCATTCTCTTAGAGATCCAGTTCTGGCTCCTTATCCTCTAGCCTTTAGACTGAATTTGACCCCAAACTGGGTCTTCATGATGATAATAAACATTTGCTTCTCGGGTTACCCTTTTTATAAATACGTTCTAGATAATAATAAAAAATGAAATAATTTACTCTCAATTATGTATGACTTTTTCTGAGGAAAAAATCAATGAAAAAGAGAAAGCCAATATCTGGTGTCTTAATTTAAACCAGTTTTAAGGATGAAGCTCTGTGCTGGATGTTATAATATGACTTTGTTGTAATTTATTTTTAAAAGAACTGTCTGTTGTCTATGTACATGGGAAGGGAAACTGACTTTAGAAACAATGTTTTGGAAAAATTTCAAGTTTCAAATGTCAATTTCTAGTGTGAGTTCTACCTTGTTGATTAAAAATTTTAAGCAATCCACTTCTATTTTCTTACTCTGTTATCTTAAAATTATTTAGTGGTTTTTTAAATTTTCCCTGAAAAAGGTTTGTGTGTGTATGTACATGTACATGTTATGTTCACTGCTGTAGCCTGCTATCAAAACAAAACTTGGCATATGGAAATAATTTAATATATATTTTAAGTTAATAAATCCTTCATTATTAACAAAAAGATCGGAAGTAATGTTGCAGCAGTTTGAGAGTTCATGCTGCAATCCTGTCAATATCACATAACATGTTTTAGAAAAACCTTTTCTCTTCATTAAAAAAGCTATGACTATTTCAGGGATATTTACAGCCAAATTTTATTGTAAATTCCACCTGAATTACATTTATTTCTGTTCTATTCTGGTGTAGAGCTCATTTTGTTTCATATCAATTTCTTTATTTCATATTGTGAAGACAAAGTATATTGCATACTGAAATATATTTGGAATGAGTAGGTGGTACATTTTCCCAAACCCACAATTATGGGGGCTAACACTTGGAGCTATATAAAGGCTGCTTACTTTTGTTGAAAATGTTGATTTAGAGTAACAACATTATACCCCCACACTTGGAGAATATAGTCAGAAAAATTATGTGCCTACAAGCAAACAATGAAGGGCTGGTTATAAAGCAAAATCAATTTTTTCTAGGAAAACTGATCAAAAATATTCTGTGGAAGATTTTAATAAAATGCAAATGTTATCAAGCAAATGCAGACTGAGGACTTTTTTCATGGGAGCAAATAATAAAACTAAGTTCAATAAATTATTGGGTTGAGAATCTGTTTGCTTGCCCTTTTGGTCTGTGGAGCTATAGTTTCTCTCTCTCTGTAAAAATCCTTTTATATATTTATATACAGACATACCTCATTTTTTGCCCTCTTCTTTATTTTCTTTGCTTTGCTTTGCAGATATTGTATTTCTTACAAATTGAAGTTTTGTGGCAATCCATCAAACAAGTCTATAGTGCTATTTTTTTTTTTCTAATAGCACGTGCTTCTTCTTTCTGTGTCATATTTTGGTAATTTGTATTGGATCTGTTATGGTGATTTGTGATCAATGTTTTTTTATTTACTTTTTAAATTGTTTTGAAACACACAAACCATATGGGATGGTAAAGTTGAATCAATGTTGTGTGTTTCTTCTCCCCAATCATGTGTCTCCTGTCTCCCTTTCCTCAGGCTTCCTATTGCCTGAGATGTAAAAATATTGAAATTATATCAATTAGCAACCAAATGGCCACTAGTGTCAAGTGGGGAGGAGAGCCTCATGGCTCTCATTTTAAATCAAAAGCCAGGAATGATTAAGCTTAGAAAGGGAAAGTTTGTAGAAAGCAGAGACGGCTCAAAGCTGGTCTCTTGCACCAGTTAGCCAAGGGTTGAAAAAGAAAAGAAGAACTTATTAAGGAGTTAACAGTCTGTTTTTGGTTAACACACAAGTTATAAGAAAACAAAATAGCTTTACTGCATGTAGTGAGACATTTTTTAGTGGTCTGGGTGAAGATCAAACCACCCCAACATTCTCTTAAGCAAACCTAATCCAGAGCAAAGCCTAATTTTTCAATCCTATGAAGCCTGAGAGGGTGAAAGCTATAGAAAAAGTTTAAACCAGAAAGGGTTTGGGTTTTTATGAGGTTTAGGAAATAATCCTATCTATAATATAAAAGTACAAATGAGGCAGCAAGTGTTGATGTAGAAATCGGCAAGTTACCCAAAAGATCTAGCAAAGGGTAATTGATCAAGGTGACTACACTAAACAACAGATTTTCAGTGTAGACAACTAACCTTTATTGGAAAGAAGTCATCTAGGACTTCCATAGCTGTAAGGAATAAACGGTCCCCGGCTTCAAAGCTTCAAAGAGGCTTCAATCTTCTCTTGTTGGTGGCTGATGAAGCTGGAGACGATAAATTAAACCAACGATCATTTACTATCCCAAAAATTCTAGAGGCCTTAAAATTGTTTGAAATCTACTCTTTCCTGTCTATAAATAGAATAAACTTGGATGACAACACATCTGTTTATGCATAGTTTCTGAATAATTTAAGCCGTTTTGAGACCTAGTAGTTGGTAAAAGATGCATTTCAATCTTTCGCCCTTGACAATGGGCCCAGTCACTCAAGATTGGGTTGATAGAGATGTCAAGGAGATTAATATTGTTTCAGGCCTGCTGGTAAACATTATATATTCCCTGGATCAAGAACTAATTTTGACTTTCAAATCTTATTTCTTAAAATATGTTTTGTAACCTATATTCCCTGAATAGTGATTTATCTGTTGATCTGGAAAATAAATTGAAAATATTTGGGGAAAAGTTTACCATTTAAGATGTCATTAAGAACTACCGTGATCCATGGGCAGAGTTTAAAATTTAACATTAATAACAGTTTGGAAGAACTTGATATCAACCCTCATGGATGGCTTTGGGATTCAAGACTTCATGGGAAAAGTAACTGCAGATATGGTGGCGATATAAAATTATATATTATATATTGAATATAGATATATTATATATTATATAAAGAAATTATAATTAGAAATGAAAGTTGGGATGTGACTGAGTTCCCTGAAATCTCATTGAAAAAGGCTTGAGCAGATGAGGGTTGCTTTTGATGGTTTAAACTGACATGAGCCCATGTCACCAATTACAAAAGGCTGTATATTGAATAATTCCATTTAAAAATTTCCAGAATAACAAACATATAGAGGCAGAATGTAGATTAGTGGTTTTCTAGCCCTGGGAAAGGTTGCAAGAAAAAGGGGAGAGACTGATAATGGATTGGGGTTTCTTTGCAGGGTAATAAAAATGTTCTAAAAGCTGGTTGGGGTGCGGTTACAAGTCTTTAAATTCTTAAAAATCACTGAATTGCACACTTTAAATGGGTGAATTATATAGTATATGAGTTGAACCTCATTACAGCTGTCAAAAATAATTTTAAAGGGTAAAATAAAGACTTTTCATACATAACAAAAATAAATAAAGTGTTAGGCTAGGCATGGTGGCTATGCCTATAATCCCAAATATTTGGGTGGCTGAAGTGGAAAGATTGCTTTGGCTAGGAGTTTCAGATAGCCTAGGCAACATCTCTACAAATAAAAAAAAATTTGCTTGGTGTGGTGGGGATGGGGGCTTCTCGGCTCCATGTTGCTCACAGGTGGTCCATCCTCCACCCCGCTTCCTCTCTCTCCCCGAGTAGAGCCATCAGCTAGTCAGTTCCAACGTAGAAGCTGAATACCTCACCTGCAGAATTCACTGGCCATTTTTTAGGGCTGCAGACTATAGCTGCTTTTAATTGGCCATCTTGCCCTTTCCTCGCTGAAATTTTTTCTTTTGTTTTTGAGACAGAGTCTCACTCTGTTGCCCAGGCTGGAGTGCAGTGGTGCAATCTCAGTTCAATCAAGCTCCGCATCCTGGGTTCCCCGCCTTCTCCTGCCTCAGCTTCCAGTAGCTGGGACTACAGGCACCTACCATATCTGGCTAATTTTTTTTTATTATTAATGAGACAGTGTTTCCTTTACGGATGGTTTATCTCTGCCCTTTGTCCCCCGCTTCAGCCTCCCAAAGTGCTGGGATTACAGGTGTGAGCCACCATGCCCAGCCCCTTCTCTGAGCATTTTTAAATTAAGGGTGTCATTTTTTCTTAGACATAATGCTTCCATATTTGCTGGGAGACTATCTTTCCTTTTAGGTTCTTAGTTAACTGAGACAATATTCTGAAGACAAATATCAGAGCAACAAAAGAAAGACATACAGAAGTTTATTAATGCATGCTGACCCATCTACAGGCAAAACCTCAATTCCAAAAGTATTTCTCAAAATTTGGGGGCTAGGGACCTTGAGTAACTTATTTAGAAGGGGAAAGTCTTTTAGTGACAAGATGGAAACAGTATCTTACTTAAAAACTTTTTTAA
>DAKLCV010002363.1:0-43398 GCA_030247045.1 Colobus guereza | reverse complement strand
ACAAGCCCTAAACATGGAAGGGAACAACTGGAAAACCAGCCATTGTAAAACAAGCCAAAATGTAAATCAACTAATGAGCAAAATAACCAGTTAATATCATAATGGCAGGATCAAGTTCACACAAACAATATTAACCTTAAATGTTAATGGACTAAATGCTCCAATTAAAAGACACAGACTGGCAAACTGATAAGAGTCAAGACCCATCAGTCTGCTGTATTCAGGAGACCCATCTCACATGCAGAGACATATAGGCTCAAAATAAAGGGATGGAGGAAGATCTACCAAGCAAATGGAGAACAAAAAAGCAGGTTGCAATCCTAGTCTCTGATAAAATAGACTTTAAACCATCAAAGATCCAAAGAGACAAAGAAGGCCATTATAATGGTAAAGGATCAATTCAACAGGAAGAGCTAACTATCCTAAATATATATGCACCCAATACAGGAGCACCCAGATTCATAAAGCAAGTCCTGGAGACTTACAAGAGACTTAGACCCCATACAACAATAATGGAGACTTCAACACTCCACCGTCAACATTAGACAGATCAACGAGGACAGAAAGTTAACAAGGATATCCAGGAATTGAACCCATCTCGCACCAAGCGGACCTGATAGACATCTATAGAACTCTCCACCCCAAATCAACAGAATATACATTCTTCAGCACCACATCGCACTTATTCCAAAATTGACCACATAATTGGAAGTAAAGCACTCTCAGCAAATGTAAAAGAACAGAAATTATAAACTGTCTCTCAGACCACAGTGCAATCAAACTAGAACTCAGGACTAAGAAACTCAATCAAATCCACTCAACTACATGAAACTGAACAACCTGCCCTGAATGACTACTGGTACATAACGAAATGAAAGCAGAAATAAAGATGTTCTTTGAAACCAATGAGAACAAAGATACAACATACCAGAATCTCTGGGACACATTTAAAGTAGTGTGTAGAGGAAATTTATAAATGCCCACAAGAGAAAGCAGGAAAGATCTAAATTGACACCTAACATCACAATTAAAAGAACTAGAGGGAAGAGCAAACACACCAAAAGCTAGCAGAAGGCAAGAAATAACTAAGATCAAAGCAGAACTGAAGGAGATAGAAACACAAAAGTCTCCAAAATCAATGAATCCAGGAGTTGGTTTTTTGAAAAGATCAACAAAATTGACAGACCGCTAGCAAGACTAATAAAGAAGAAAGAGAGAGGAATCAAATAGATGCAATAAAAATGATAAAGGGATATCACCCACCGACCCACAGAAATACAAACTACCATCAGAGAATACTATAAACACCTCTACGAAATCAACTAGAAAATCTAGAAGAAATGGATAATTTCCGGACACTTACACCTCCCAAGACTAAACCAGGAAGAAGTTGAATTCCTGAATAGACCAATAGCAGGCTCTGAAATTGAGGAAACAATTAATAGCCTGCCCACCAAAAAAAAGTCCAGGACCAGACGGATTCACAGCTGAATTCAACCAGAGGTACAAGGAGTGAACCATTCCTTCTGAAACTATTCCAATCAATAGAAAAGAGGAATCCTCCTAACTCATTTTATGAGGCCAACATCATCCTGATACCTGGCAGGACACAACAAAAAGAGAATTTTAGACCAATATCCCTGATGAACATCGATGCAAAATCCTCAAAAATACTGGCAAACCGATTCAGCAGCACATCAAAAGCTTATCCACCCTGATCAAGTGGGTTCATCCCTGGATGTACATGGTTCAACATTCGCAAATCAATAAACGTAATCCAGCATACAAACAGAACCAAAGGCAAGAACCACATGATTATCTTCAATAGATGCAGAAAAGGCTTTTTGACAAAATTCAACAGCCCTTTATGCTAAAAATAATAAATTCGGTATTGATGGAACGATCAAAATAATAAGAGCTATTGATGACAAACCCACAGCTAATATCACACTGAATGGGCAAACTGGAAAAATTCTTGAAAACTGGCATAACAGGGATGCCCTCTCACCACCCTATTCAACATAGTGTTGAAGTTCTGGCTTAGGCAATCAGGCAAGAGAAAGAAATCAGGGTATTCAGTTAGAAAGAAGAAGTCAAATTGTCCCTGTTCTAGATGACATGATTGTGTATTAGAAAACCCCATCGTCTCAGCCCAAAATCTCCTTGTTGATACAACTTCAGCAGTCTCAGATACAAAATTAATGTGCAAAATCACAAGCATTCTTATACACCAGTAACAGACAAGCAGAGAGCCAAATCAGGAATGAACTTCCATTCACAATTGCTTCAAAGAGAATAAAATACCTAGGGAATCCACCTTACAAGGATGGAAGGACCCTCAAGGAGAACTACAAACCACTGCTCAGTGAAATCAAAGAGGACACTAACAAATGGAAGAACATACCATGCTCATGGATAGAAGAATCAATATCGTGAAAATGGCCATACTGCCCAAGGTTATTTATAGATTCAATGCCATCCCCATCAAGCTACCAATGAGTTTCTCACAGAATTGGAAAACTGCTTAAAGTTCATATGGAACCAAAAAGAGCCCGCATTGCCAAGACAATCCTAAGTCAAAAGGACAAAGCTGGAGGCGCCACGCCACCTGACTTCAAACTATACTACAAGGCTACAGTAACTAAAACAGCATGGCACTGGTACCAAAACAGAGCTATAGACCAATGGAACAGAACAGAGTCCTCAGAAATAATACCACACATCTACAGCCATGTGATCTTGATAAACCTGAGAGAACAAGAAATGGGAAAGGATTCTATTTAATAAATGGTGCTGGGAAAATTGGCCAGCCATAAGTAGAAAGCTGAACTGATCCTTTCCTTACTCCTTATATGAAGATTAATTCAAGATGGATTAGAGACTTAAATGTTAGACCTAATACCATAAAAACCCTAGAAGAAAATCTAGGTAGTACCATTCAGGACATAGGCATGGGCAAGGACTTCATGTCTAAAACACCAAAAGCAACAGCAGCAAAGCCAAAATTGACAAATGGGATTCATTAAACTAAAGAGCTTCTGCACAGCAAAGAAACTACCATCAGAGTGAACAGGCAACCTACAGAATGGGAGAAAATTTTTGCAATCTACCCTCTGACAAAGGGCCAATATCCAGAATCTACAAAGAGCTCAAACAAATATACAAGAAAACAAACAACCCCATCAAAAGTGGGGAAAGGATATGAACAGACATTTCTCAAAAGAAGACATTCATACAGCCAACAGACACCTGAAAAATGCTCATCATCACTCGCCATCAGAGAAATGCAAATCAAACCACAATGAGATACCATCTCACACCAGTTAGAATGGCCATCATTAAAAATCAGGAAACAACAGGTGTTGAGAGGATGAGAAATAGGAACACTTTACACTGTTGGTGGATTGTAAACTAGTTCAACCATTATGGAAAACAGTATGGCGATTCCTCAAGGATCTAGAACTAGATGTACCATATGACCCAGCTATCCCACTACTGGGTATATACCAGTTGATTATAAATTATTCTACTACAAAGACACATGCACATCGTATGTTTATTGGAGCACTATTCACAATAGCAAAGAGTTGAATCAACCCAATGTCCATTCTGACAGACTGATTAAGAAATGTGGCACATATACACCATGGAATACTATGCAGCCATAAAAAGGATGAGTTTAAGGCCTTGTAGGGACATGGATGCAGTGGAAACCATCATTCTTAGCAAACTATCACAAGAAGAGAAAAACCAAACACCCATGTTCTCACTATAGGTGGAACTGATCAATGAGATCACTTGGACTCGGAAGGGGAACATCACACACTGGGGCTTATCATGGGGAGGAGGGGAGGGGAGGGATTGCATTGGGGAGTTATACCCGATATAAATGATGAATTGATGGGTGCGACGAGTTGATGCAGCACACCAACATGGCACAAGTATACATATGTAACAAACCTGCACGTTATGCAATATGTACCCTAGAACTTAAAGTAATAAAAAAAAAAAAAAGAAGTCTCTGCACCTATCACCCAGGTGATGTGATTTCCGCTTACCTGTGCCCACATGGAGCATTGTGACATAGGTTGAACCCGTATCTATGTGATGCAACTCTTACTTGGTTTCCTTTAGAAGGAGGACTTAATTTCTCACATCCCAGATCAGGTGTTGTGGCTCATCAGCCTGGTTTCGCCTCATATTAAATTTTGACATATACCCAAAGAAACAAATAGGTAATATGACTTTTTCTGCCTGAGCCCTGCCTAATTGTGACATTGCCATATCTTCAAACCATGTCCCAAGTGATGTGACACTTTGTGTTGGCTTTATAATGGGAAGATTGTGTCATACTGATGAGCCCAGCACTTAGGTTATGTGACTCTATTTTGTTGTTGAACAACACTCAAAAGGACTTTGTTGTATTTCAGGGCCCAGCACCAGATGATGTCACTTTTCCCCAAGTCATGCATAAAGAGGAAATTATGTATATTGCCTCGGTCCAGTACCCTAATGATGTGACTCTCCTGTTCACAGAGTCATAAAAGGAATTTGGAAATATCCTTGGCCCATTCTGTACATGTTTTGGCTCTCATCACTTTGCTGGGTTTCTGCACTGTGATTATACCTTATAGCTTCTAGTCCCCATTAATGACTGTCTGTCTTATGCCTTGCCTAGGGGTGCATTTTGACATATTGCTTGGCACAGCACCTAAGTGATGTTAACATTCTGACTAGTTTTGCACACAAATGGGACTATGACATATAACTTACTTCAGTTCAAAAGTTTTGATGATCAATCTTATAAAGATTCAGCCAATAGGAGATGTTTTCCTCCTCACCACTAGGTTTAGGTCAATAGGTAAGGTCTGGTTGTATATTCATACAAGGTTCATAGAAGTTTACAACACTAAATCATATTATAAACCTTCTTGGTTGATACAGAGAGTTTCATAACAGGCCCAGCAAAAGTTAAGATTGGGGTTCTGACTACACATTCATCTGAAAGTAAAGTTATTACCATCCCACAAATTAAAAAGCCCATTATGGAGATCCTGAGTCTAACCAGTGAATACAGCAACAAGTTGAAATTAGACTTCATAAGTGAACCCCACCAGAGATGGATGGTGACTAATTTCGGACCCAGCTTGCAGGCATAATAATGGTCCTATACTTGAAGATAGCCCCTGGGAGAGGTGTTGACTGTCATACCTGAGTTTGTGGCAATATGTAAGATTGTAGTCCATATAAGCCTGTAGGCTCAGAGAAGTTTGCAACCATGCATGTTGCACAAAGTATCAGATTTTTAGAGAGTGTCATACAATGTCAGCATACACATAACATTCTTACTTTACATACACAGCTAGCTAACTATTAATGGTGTCACCTTTAAAGATAAGGAGATTGTGTCATTTCCCTTGGCCTAGTACCCCAGTGTTGAGACTTTTGGCTTAAATTCATTTTCATAAGGGTATAGTTATGTATCACTGGATTAGAATCACGATATGTGACTCTTCTACCCGCGCCCTGTACAAACAGCTGGAAATTTCATTTATCTCCAAGTTTTTTGGCTAGTGGTATGTTCCTCCTGCAAGTGCCCTGCCTGCAGGGACACTGTGACATATCACTAAATATAGAATCTAGGCAACGACTTCCTTTCTTGGCCTGATCCTGCCCACTGAAGAAATTGTGCCATTCCACTGAGTGCAAAACATCAGGGACATGACCTCTCTTGTTCTGGTCTGGCGTGAGAGGAATTTTACACATTGCTGAATCCAGCAGCCAGGTGTTGTGATTCTCTTTTTTCCTTTTTTTTTCCAACCTGTGTAATGGGGACATTCAGACATAATTCTGAGCCCATGACCCAAATGAAGTAACTCTGTTCTGCTTGGTCTTACAATGGAGGATCAGAGTGTTGCTGGAGTCCAGCACTCAGGATGTTTGACCTCTTTATTTTTCTCACACCATGCGCACTAAGAAAATTTTTACCTATTGCAGGGTCCAGCAACCAGACAGTGTTCACCTTTTTGCCTAAGTCCTCCATATATAGAGTGAATTATTGCATATTGCTGGGTGCAGCTCATGATAATATATCTCTCATGCTCTGTGCCAGAGCCACAGAAGGTATTTTGACATATCCCAACTGATTATAGGTGTTTTGTCTCTCATTAGTCTGCTGGGGATTTTCCATATGTGGAAATGTGTCACACTGTGAGTCCAGAACCCAGGCAAGTGAGTCTAATTTCTATATCCTGCCTAGTGAGGGTATTTTGACATGTTGCTTGACACACCGCCTAGGTGATGTTACCCTCTGCCCACTTTTAGCCCACAATGGGACTATGACATATAACTTACTTCAGTTCACAGGCGTGATAGTCAAACTTATATTGAATTCACCAATAGGAGACATTTTGATTTTTATTACTCATCTTAGGGCCATAGGTAAGGTCCTATCCTTTTGCATATGTGTAACAAGCTCACTGAACTTACAACGCTAACTCATAATGTAAAACTCCTTCGGTGGTGCAGTTTCATGACAGGACCACGAAAGTTCAGATTAGGACTCTCTATTACACAACCCAGGTGAAAGCAATGTTACCATCATCTACATGTTCAAAGCCCAATGTTAAGATCCTGACTCTAACAAGTGAATATAGTACGAAGCTGGATTGTGACCTTATGTAGATCTGGCCACAGGTGGGATGGTGACTCATTTCTGGATCCAGCTACAGGCATAATATTGATCTCATTCCTGAACCCAGCCAACAGGAAGATATATTGACTATGATAGCTGGGTTTAGGGCAATGTAATATTATGAATTCATATGAGTATTTAAGCCTTGAGATGTTTGCAGCATTATATATGCTGTCAAAGCCTTGCATAACATACACACCCAGCTCACAGTTAATGGTGTTACCTCAAAGACAAGGACATTTGCATCTCCCTATATAATCAATTGGTATTTATATTCAGGTTGAGCATTAGAAATGCGTACTTGTTAAAATAAAGTAAATAATCAGGTTTAGAATGGTAATGTTTGGGTTATAAATTAGTACTGCTATTATTCAACCTATTAGAGTAATTGAGGTGTAAGCTAAATTTTTACACTGTTGGGTTTGATTAAGTCCTCCAGACCCACCCACTATAATAGATAGGATTATGATAGAGAGAATAATGTTTGTGTTTACTGATGGAAAGTTTTATACATAATCAGGATACCAGCTAGCTTTTGTCATGTGAGAAGTATGCCAGATATTAGATAGGTTTCTGGCTTACCTCTAGGGCTCAGAAGTGAAATGAGGTTATTCTTAGTTTTATTATTTGGGCCATTATTATTACTAAGGATGAAAATTCATTAGTAGTGTTTATTATTGTCCATTGCCTCATTGGACAGGTTATTGAAAAGATACTTCTCATAAGAATTATAGATGTGTTTGTTAGGAAAAAAAAAAAAGGTGGCTGCTTCTAAAGCAGAGATTTTTTTTTTTTTTAATGAAGATAGACATGAGAGCTAGTAGTTTCTAGTCCTGTTCAGAAGAGAAATCTGTGTGAGGCTAGCATTGTGGTAAGAATTCTGAAAATATTAAGGAGATAATAAGTTGAGCTAATGGATTAATTAGTACACAAGGTATAACCAACATTTTCAGGGTATGAGCCTTGTAGCTTCTTTAGCTGACCTTACCTTAGGAAGTAGAATAATAGATAGCCTGAGAATTTTGTTTTCATGGATAGTCCAATTGTAGTGCAAGAAATAATAGGGTTTTGAACTCTATTGTTTACTCTATCAAAGTAATCCTTTGTGAGACATATTTCCTATGTTTGGGAGGAACGCTGGGAATTAGGACAGACATTGATTTATACCACATGAATGCTAGTGTAAGTGGAAGTATTTTCATGGAAGATACATGAGTTGATCATAGTGGAATCAGGATATGTTGTTTTAATTCATGAAAAGGTGCTTAAAAGGGGTTCGGTAATAAAATCTGTGGCATAGAGTTTTAGAGAATATGTAGTGTAGTGCTCCCGGGAAAGTAGTAGAAGTTAGGATTTGTTATGATAATATTCATGCTTTCTGATATAAAGAAGAAGACAAATGAATCTGTGGCATATTCAGTGGTGAAGCCTGAGACTAACTTCTGACTCTCTTTATATGTAATTAAACCACTGGAAGTGGATTTACAAAAGAGGTGTAAAAAACAGTAAATGTGTTTTAGTAAAATATTAAAGAAGGCATGAAAATATAAATTTTGCCTTGTGCTCAATTGTTTTGAATTAGATAACATAAAAGATAAAAGGTCAAACAAATTGTAGAAGGATTGTAAATAAATCGAAAAAGAAATTGTGTGTGTGAACATTAATTAAATTCATATAGTACATACTTTTTTGTAAAAAGCATTGACATAAAAGTGCAACAATGTAGTTGTGGCACTAATATGCTCTTTAGCAAAATTTGTAAAGAATTATAAAATGAGGGCAAGTGCAGTGGCTCACACCTATAATCCCAGCACTTTGGAAAGCCAAGATGGGTGGATCATGATGTCAGGAGTTTGAGACCAGCCTGACCAGCATGGGAAACCCTGTCTGTAGTAAAATACAAAATTAGTCAGACATGGTGGTGCACGCCCAGTCCGAGCTTGGGAGGCTGAGGCAGGAGAATCACTTGAACCGGGAGCGGAGGATGCGGTGAGCTGAGATTGTGCCATTGCATCCCGCCTGGGTGACGAGCGAAATTTCATCCAAAATACAAAAGCTTTTGCTTTTTACACTGCTAAGTCATCCTTTTGATTATAAACAATTTATAGTAATCTGAATTATATTTTATAACATCAAGTGTTATAAAGCCCAACATGTAACATTTTTCTCAAAATAAAACACTTAACAAATTTGTCTTTTCTAATTTGGGGATTTTGATGCTAAAGAGGACTGCTGGAGTATCCATAAGAGAGGTAAGCATGATTATATGACATGTTTAGTTACATGAACGCCAAATGGTGTTCAATATTTTGAGTTTATATTTATGACTAATACTACATATATTCCAAAACTGTATGGAATTTTTATCTGAAGTATATACTCTCAAGCACAGTTAAGGTTGTTATTTCAACTTATTGAAACCGCAGAATTAACCAAAATTTATTGTCAACCATATTTCTGACTCTTAACTGCCTTGTACACTTTGTCATACCTACACAATTGTTGTTCCGCTTAATTTTTTTCAAAAAATGTTTTAATCAGCTATAGAACTTTGATAGGTGCCCTCACATGAAGGTTTCTGATACCTTGAAACTTGTGACATTGAATATGGAAAACTCCAGAATTTATGAAGATTAAGATGTTCATGAGTATAAGACAAAATAAGAGTTACCTGAATGGACTGACAAATAGGAATCTGAAGTAATCTTTCTGACTTTGATTATAACATTAGTGAGCTTTGTGTTGTTTACCAGAGTCAAGGAAACATATCCGGAGATATTTACAGACTTAAATATGTGAGTAAAGTACTTGTGAATAAAATTTGGGACATGTTTGCCTCTCTGCCTGGCTTCTACAGAATTTGAAAATGATTGTGAGTATTTTAACCTGCAATATACCTGTTTGCATCACTGCCACAATATTTCATTTTCTTTGCAACAGGATACAATTGGAGAAACTGAATGTTTTACCAAGGACTTGACTGGAAAAAGTATGTTTCTCAGTATGAAGTCGAGCTCAACTTGAGAGCCAAAAATAGCTACTTAGAGCAATTGACTAATACCTCATGTACGAGTCCCTGTGTAAGCTTCCAGATCTGTGGTAGGTAAAGAATGACACTTTCTGATAGGCCCAGGTATTCAAGTTTACCTTGGGACCAGAAGAGAAGAGGATCACCCAACTCATAAATATTTAATGGTATAAGTTTAGGAAGTTCTATCTAGCCTTCTTATGGAAAGATTCCATCAAAGCCAATGTAAAAGATTTACATAGGAATTATTATTCTTGCTGCACTTTACGCAAATAATCAGGCCAACTATGAAACTAAAGCTTATTTCACAACTCAGTTTTATTATGATTACTTTTAACAGAAAAGAAGACTGATAGATTATTTTTTAAACTTGTTATACACTTGTCATTAAATTCTAAACTCATTAGTTTTACGTGGTTTAAATTTGAGACCAATTCTGTTCATTCCAAACCAAATAGCGATTTTCTTTCTTTTTCTTTTTTTTTTTTTTTTTTTTGAGGGAGTCTCGCTCTGTCACCCAGGTTGAGTGCAGGCCGGATCTCAGCTCACTGTAAGCTCCGCCTCCCGGTTCAGCCATTCTCCTGCCTCAGTTTCCAGTAGCTGGGACCAGGCGCCCACCACCTTGCCCAGCTAGTTTTTGTATTTTTAGTAGAGATGGTAGCCATGGCTAGCTGGATGGTCTTGATCTCTGACCTCGTGATCCGCCCATCTTGGCCTCCCAAAGTGCTGGGATTACAGGCTTGAGCCACTGTGCCTGGCTCCAAATAGCACTTTTCAATTGCAGCTAGAAGAAACAAAAGGGATGGGTAATATAAAATCTGGATTAATATTCTAGTCTGGGCAATTATCCTGCAAATCCTGCAGAGTGATGGAAATAAACAGGTGTCCACCCATCTTAAAGCATAACTGTAGCCACTAGTTTTCTAGGTTTATCACAGACCATCTTTTCTCTCATTTGTAGAAACAAGATTTAATCTGCAGCTCATCTTAGCATTCAGCTGATGATAAGGAGTTCATAATTCCCTGAGATACATTTTTGTCCCAATCTTAATTCTAAGCTTCATGTTTAAGCCCTAGAATGAATACAGGATCTGAGAAATCCAGAGGCAGATGATAATGAGGTTAAATGAACAGTGCATTTGAGAATGACCAGTTCCAGCTGATTAAGTCAAGCCTCCTGTTTCATGGATAAAGGTTTTGCTAGTATCTGTGCCATACATGAAGTCTAGTCAACTATAACTACTGACAACATGGGAGACAGGGCATGTGTGTATATGAGCAGATATTTCCATCCCCTAGGCCCTTTCTTTTTTTTTTATTTTTTAAATTTTATTTATTTATTTATTTTTTATTATACTTAAGTTCTAGGGTACATGTGCATAATGCAGGTTTGTTACATGTATACTTGTGTTATGTTGGTGTGTGCACCCATCAACTCGTCAGCACCCATCAATTCATCATTTATCAGGTATAACTCCCCAATGCAATCCCTCCCTCCCCTGCCCATGATAGGCCCCAGTGTGTGATGTCTCTCCCGAGTCCAAGTGATTCATTGTTCAGTTCCCACCCCTATGAGTGAGAACATGGTGTTTGGTTTTCTCTTGTGATAGTTTGCTAAGAATGATGGTTTCCAGCTGCATCCATAGTCCCTACAAAGGATGCAAACTCATCCTTTTATATGGCTGCATAGTATTCCATGGTGTATATGTGCTACATTTTCTTAATCCAGTCTGTCACAGATGGACACTTGGTTGATTCCAAGTCTTGCTATTGTGAATAGTGCTGCAATAAACATAATGCAGTGCTTGTGTCTTTGTAGTAGAATAATTTATAACTTTGGGTATATACCCAGTAGTGGGATGGCTGGGTCATATGGTACATCTAGCTCTAGATCCTTGAGGAATCGCATACTCATTTATAAATATGTATATTATTAAATTGTTTTGAAATTAATATTAGAATAAGTAATAGATATGTTATAATTATTGAAATATTCCTTTTCTTTCTCTGCTGAGAATCAAAGGAAAACCAAAACCTAGGCATGATTCAGATGAAATTGTTTTAAATTTTAATTTTAGATTTATTTTAAATTTATCTGTTTGTCTCTAAGTTGACAAATATGATGGGATGGCAAGATACTGATCCAACTGGTTTCGATAATGTCATGATAACTTTATTTGATTCTGTAGCAAAGGCTGCCCATACAATTGTGGTAGGGATAGTAGCAAAAAGGAATCAATGAGTTGTGCTTTATTAAATATAATCATAGTTTCAAATGAGATGGAAATTAATTTTTCTCTTTATACACACCCTAAGCTAATGTGAAACTCTAACCTCAATGTTTTCAGAGATGTACTTTCCTCTATTTTGTTGTTCTGCTATCCTCAACAGACATCTTATGGTGCAAAGCTGTTCCAACTCCTGCAGTCATGACCACATTCTGACTAGCCAGAACAATGGAATATAAGGACAATGGACAATGGAATGACAGTTCCTCCTTTGAAAGGCATAGCCCAGAAGTTGCACAGACTTTTTCTGATATATTACACAAGACACAAATTTATCACATGGTTATATCTGACTTCAGGCAAAGCTGGAATATAATGTATTTCTGCAGCTATGTGATAAGCCAACAATTCTGTCGTAAAAAATAAGAATGGATATGGGGAAAAGGAATATCATGCATAGTCAAAAATTTTGAATAATTCTAATTCTTATGAAGTGTAAGGATTTTATGAAGAAAACAGTATCTAAAAGATTTGGGTATTAAATGAGTTGAGGAGCCTGAGGTCAATAGTAATTAATGATTTACACCCTTGCCAGTTCCACCATGATCAGGCTTTGGTATTTGTGGATTTTTGAGTTTTCCAGTCTTTACACTTTAAGGAAAAGACTAGCATATCTACCTGACTTGTGTTACTGCAGCGAGAAACTATAAAATTACATCAGATGTTCATGGAAACTAAATCAGATATTTTTCTAAGATGGATGGTATCAAAGAAATACTTTTGATCTTTCTAATGGAAGTTATCCTTGTCACACTATTTTCTCCTCATTTTGTGACTGACAAGTTACACTGCTTAACATACACTGTACTATCTTTAACTTGAATTGTTTTTCTCTCAATCTACTGGTTTGTTAAGTCAGCATTGAAACCCAAGGATAGTTTGGCATGTGCTTGATGTGGTTGAGTGATTTGGGGACTATAAGAAATGGAAACTGAACTGTCATTTCTCAGACTATTACCTTTCAGGTGGGCAATATGTCCTGACATGAAAACCCAGAGTCATTTTTATCATGGCTGATAATGGTGTTACCACCTAACTGGTGAGTAATTAAGATTTTCAACCTCAGTTCATCTTCATGAGATTAATGGTGATTCAGAACAATAAGTAAGGTCTGATACCTTTAAAGTTACACTTAAATGTGAGTCTGTGACTAATGACTGACTACAGTTGTTTTATGACTTGCTAAACATACTTGGTTTTTCACAAGCAATAGATTTTTGAAGAGAGGTATTCACAGTGGATGCCAGGAAGATAACACACATTGATTCTGTAGAATTTAATTAAAACTTGTTCAGCCCAACGGATGACATTAACAGTCTTGTGATCCTGCTTTGTATCCATGAGGGCTGAGCAGTTGGTAGATGGATGTTGTTTTCATACATGTGCATCTGCTGTATGCTCAGGCTTTGTTCCTGACAAGGAACTAGGGTCTCTCCAGCCTTTTCAGAGATTCTGTAAGGTTGTATACTTGTTATTATTTTAGTCTAATCTAATCACTAGATTATTCTATTTGGAACTAAGAACCCAGAATATATCCATGATCTTTGCTTAAAAGCTTAAAGGGAAAGGAAAATCCATTTATTCATTGAATATTTACTATTTCTTATTTATTCATGTTCTCTCTTGAATAAATAACTCATTTAAAGTTTTATTGAGCACCACGTAAACTATTGTATTAGCTTTGTGGAGGAAAAAATAAATAAATTAGATAAAAACCCTCCGACGAATGTTTGTAAAGTTGATTATGCTAGAAAATAGAGAGTGAATGTAAGAGAGAGATACAGAGGTATAATAGTATTATGAAGGTTTGGCCTCACTGCCTGCCCTTAGAATGAGGTATCTGCCAACCATCAAACGTCAGGCTATATGAGCTTCAGAGGCCTGCAGAGACCTCCCAATGACTTCGCCATGGAGAACAGTCACGCCTCCAGGGCCTCCTCTCTGCTAAAAGCTGAACACTTGACTGACAACCTGCCTACAGAGAGAGCAAACCATTCCTCTGAGCTATACTAACGCTAAATAAAATGTTTCCTCTTGTTCACCATTCACTTGTCTGCATACCTCTTTCTACCTCATTCTTCCTGACACTGGACAAGATCTCAGGCAAAGGCATCATAACCACAGACATTTCTGGCTAGAAAAATCAGCACCCTAGAGATAGGTAATAATAGAACAGAGTTTACAAAAATAAAAATTAATAGTGGCATCCACTGCTGATGAAATTATAGGTACTAGAAGAAGTGTGATTAGTACCAGATTTTCAGAAAGTAATTGGTATTTAAATAGTTACAATTTTATTTAATATTACATAAATTTAGTATTTAAATAATTTCAATATATGGTACTTACAGCACTTGGCCCAGTTTTCACATTTTGTATCATTTATTAAATATAAATAAAATTACTATGATTAAAAGATAAATATACCATCATGTTTTGTATTATTGTTATTAATACTAAAGATTTGAATTATAGAATTTTTCTCAAAATTAGAAAGATTAAATGGTACATCCATGGAAACCTGGGTATAAATATTATTGATTATTATGTAACTATTAATGCAAATAAGATTGATATGTTGCTTTTGAAGAAAATCTACAATATGTATTTTAGCAAAACAAATTATAGAATGTGTGTGTACATGATGTGTGATAGCAGTTTCACTTTCATAAATGTGAATGTAATCTTTGCAAATGCTTTATATGCAAAATTAACTTCATGAAAATTATTGCCAAACTGTTATTAGTGCTTATATTTGAAATTGAATAGAAAATTATGACTTTATTTTCCACACATCTACTTACTTATTTTCAAATGTTACAATGACTAATTTTTTGTAAGAGCACTGAAACCAACAAGCAATTCTAGTTTTTAATTTACAGTAAATGTAATTTGATTATGTGTTTATTACATTATTGTGAGCATTATATGCTTATTTATTAAAATAGTTTCATAAATGCTAAATGATATATATAATGACACATATCAGAAAATGCTAGTGCCAAAACTCAAAAACAATTCTATTTGTGGTTCCAATTCATGTACTTTCCAATTTTCATTACTTTCAATTTATCTCATTATTTCTTGGCTGTGTGTATGTAAATGTGTGCAATGTTGAGCCGGGAGCCTGCCTGTAATCCCAGCACTTTGGCCGAGACGAGCGGACGAGGTCAGGAGATCGAGACCATCCATAACACGCTGAAATCCTATCTCTACTAAAATATAAAAACTAGCCGGGCGAGGTGGGGGGCTGTAGTCCCAGCTACTCAGGAGGCTGAGGCAGGAGAATGGCATAAACCCTGGAGGCGGAGTTGCAGTGAGCTGAGATCCAGCCACTGCACTCCAGCTCCAGCACAGAGCAAGACTCTCTCAAAAAAAAAAAAAATACGAATTTGCAAAAGTATGTTTGGGAGAAAACATTGTGAGAAAAGAATCATTCTTTCTCTCAATGATAAAAGTACTAACCGCACATGATGCCATCTACCCAAGTCTTAGACGATACTAGCTCAATAAATATTTCTGAATGAATTAATGAATGAAAGATATTAGGAAAGGGTTCTGAAGGATTTTAAAATCCAAAAGGAAAGATAAATACCTTGACTTCACAATTTTGCCCTTTTTCTGCATTCTTGTTACGTTACTAACTCAAAAGCTCTATTTTACTTTTCTGGTCTTCACAAATGTCATGCATGAATGCTTCCTGATACTACTCCTCTTGATCTCTTGATATTACATTTTTCTCTGCTACCCTTTGTGTGTGATCCTGGATTTATATGACCACAGATACATTAGTCATTCTCCTAGTATTGTTCTGTAATAGAGAGGCCTCACCCTGGAATGGATGGTTCCTAGGTTCCAGTAAAAATTACTCCTGCTTCAGTTCAGTTGAGGGGTGACACTGCAGAGATTAGAGAATAAGAAGAGGAGAGAGCCACTATGTGTCCTCTCTTTCTCCACAGGGATATGTTTCACAGTGATTCCATGGCCTACAGGACACGATCTCTGTGTTTCCATTTTCAATTTAGTAACCCTAATCCTAGACTCTTCTAATGCCATTTTCCAATTGTCTTCTAAAGAATTTGGGTACTTTTTGGAGATTTAAATAAAAATACTGATATGGAAGGGGCAGGGGCTGGGTAGAGGAGGTCATGGTCCTTGGCTAGGGCTCCACTTTCAGGCCTGTGCTTACTGGACCCAGGTGAGGACTCGTGATATCTCTTTTTTTTTTTTTTTTTTTTTGAGACGGAGTCTCGCCTGCCGCCCAGGCTGGAGTGCAGTGGCCGGATCTCAGCTACTGCAAGCTCCGCCTCCCGGTTTATGCCATTCTCCTGCCTCAGCCTCCCGAGTAGCTGGGACTACAGGCGCCTGCCACGTCGCCGGCTAGTTTTTTGTATTTTGTAGAGACGGGTTTCAGCGTGTTAGCCAGGATGGTCTCGATCTCCTGACCTCGTGATCCGCCTGCCTCGGCCTCCCAAAGTGCTGGGATTACAGGCTTGAGCCACCGCGCCCGTCAGATATATCTTTTCTGCCCAAACTGTTGCATTTCCCAAGACCACTTGACAAGTGACACACCCATCCTGTGCTAGAAGAAACCCCGAGACCCTAGCAGGTGGTGAGACAGCAGATGGATGTCGAGAGGAACCATCAGCAGAAAAAGACACAGCAACTGGATTTCAGACGACAGGGGAGGAAGGAGAGCACAAGGCCTGAGTAGGCAGGCCATCCACTGCAGAAGAACCACGGAGTTCCGCAGGGCTGTAGGAGGAGAGCACTGAGCTGCCCCATTCCGAGGGAAATCCTTCCCGCCTCCACCTCCTTCTGGCTCCCCATCCATCTGCTGAGAACTGCCACCCGTGAAAACTTGCACTTGTTCTCCAAGCCCATGTGTGAGCCAATTCTTCAGGTACACCAGGCAAGAAACCCCGATCCAGATAGCCTCTGTCTTTGCAGTAAGGCAGAGTGTCTGATGGAGCAGACTAACACAAGCCACCCATAGATGGATAAACTAAATAACACCGTGTAACACATGGCAGTTGGGGATTCCAGAGGTGTAAACATTCACCCCAGACGCCCCTGGAATCAGAACCCCACAACCTGTCCTCATTGCATGCCCAGCGGGGAGGGATATGACATTTTCCTTTCAGTATGAGTCTGCTTTCAGTAGTGTGCTTTCTGCACACTGCAGTGTTACCTCATGCATACATTTGACAAAATAAATTACAAACTTTAAGTAATGTGAGAAGAAAATAAATGGTAGAGAATAAGGAAGAAACGAAACAATGTGTCAGTAAGGAATGTTTTTACTCATGTAACAGAAAAGTAAGCATGACTTAAACAGGATTTCTACTTTTCACATGTGAACCAGCCATAGTTAGACAGTTGCTGCCTTTGATCAGTTGCTCTGCTGCATGGCAGTAGCAGAGCTGCATGGTAGTAGTAGTAATGTTTTCGCTTTCACCAAGGTGAAATCTACCTGAAATTCAACACCATGCTGGGTCCAGTTGTTCCTAGTCAGCTTGCCCACGCCCTGGTTTTCCGTAGTTTTATCAACTCCTAGTTTATGCAGCTATTTTAATAGTGTATATTTCCTAGTCATGTGAAACAGCTGTCTGAGATTTTATGCTCCTGCCATAACCTAGTATTTTTGCTGTCTCAAATTGTGTGCCTTGCTCACTTCTCCTCAAGACATGATAGGGTGTTCTCTAGTTGATTTTTTAAACAGCATTGGTAAACCAGTTTCAAAAAGTATTGAGTGTCCTCAAATACTTTTGAGAATTTCTGAGAAACTTACACAAGTCTCTAAACACCTGGCACTGGACCACTGCCCATTCAGCTGCCTGCTATCGACTTACTTCGTTAGATAACATCCCCAGGCAGCAACTGCATGTGTTCCTGGCCTCCACTTGGTGTCCTAACGACCAACATCAAATGTTTAAAACATTTTAACTCTTAGCTATAGCATAAAGGGTTTATAGAATACCAAACAACAATCGGACACAAGAGATTGAGTCATTCTTTTTATACTCTTATTTGTAATTATTTTGTAGTTTGTCTTAGCAGAAATTAGAGACCCAGAAGAGTAAAACAGTGCTTCCTCTTCATCCACCCTAATGCATCTCAAATATTTGTGTCATCACTTGCTTTGTATGAGATGTCCATGCATGAGATCCCATAAAATGTTGCATACTTTATACATACAAATGGTCCTACAAAACAATATTAATTTTAAAGGTAAATCCACATTCAAAGGTAAATATTTTCAAAACCAGATATAATTTACAGAAATGCTACATAATGTGCCTTAATTATCATAATGTGGAAATGGAAATTCAGACAAACTTTCACATTGTTACTGAGAGTACTTTTCCTTGAAGACTTATAGTTCTGGCTATCTGCATTCCAGGAATATTTTCTTATTTTGTATCATCTCACAACCAAATGACCCACTAGGTTAGATTTTCCATGATAGAGTGTTTGACTAAAGAGTCAGTAACTTGCAACAGAGAACATCCTTAGAAATTAGCTTAGAAATTAGTTGACCAAAGTCTCAAAATTCCAATGCCAATCCTTCGGGTTCAATCTCAGACTGTAATAGTGTTTTCTGCACAACAGTGGCTTTAAGTAGGCAGATATCTTCACATTTATAATCTATTGGTGGAAAGTCTGGTCCTAAAGTAAGAGCAGCAGATGTATCTCTCTTTCATGACAAGTTTTGACACACAGGAGATGATAACTTACAGGGAAAAAATGGTTTTCCATTTTTCTTGGCCATCTATTCCCAGATGAAATTAGAGTAAACATATGAATGATATTTCAAAACATTCTGGATAAAGTTAAAGAAGAATGTATTAAGGAACAAAACTTTAGCCAGTATCAATCTTTGACAACAAAGTTGCCATTTTAACTATACAGCACAAATGTATTTACAAATAAAGTGTATACATAAAGAAATGTTTCTTGCATTGTACACACTTGTTTAAAATCATAGTGATATCATAGGCACTCATTTAAAATAGGTCATTGATTGAATTACAACTATAACCTTAATGCAAGTAGTACAGAAAGCTTTTTACAATAGAAGACATGTACACATTGGTTGGTCTTCCAGTTGTACTGTTTCTTTTGTATACATGTATGTATGTTCATGTAATTTTAGATAATTATAGAGAATAGATTTTGGACAAGTAATAAGAATAACCAGATTTTCTTGTAATAAAAAGGAAAATGGTTAACTTTAGTTGAAATTTTAGTTGAACAGTAAAACTGTATAAAGAATTTAACCTGCTAAGGGAAAAGATGTATTGTGTTTTGCAGACTGAAAGAGTTCTTTCCTGAGTAACCCGGTGTTGGTATTTACTGCAGAAATAGATTCATTTTGTAGGCCCCATAGCCAGCTACCGGCAGAGAAGGAAACTTACTAGAGAGAATTCTAAATAGAATACTTAAATATTATTTCATTTGGGTGAAGCATTCTACATATGATATTCTTTATGTTCAGTATAATTATAAACATTTAGTTTGGATACACTTCCAAAAGACTAAAGTAATTATAAAGATTAACAAGAGAATTGTATATTCCTCATTTAAAATTTTTAGCCTATTCAAATCTAAGAAGTCCATTGTGAAATATGTGAAATGAGATATGAAATGAATAAGAAAAGAAAATGCAGCAGAATGTACCAGATTTTTTATGTGTTGATGTACATCTATCTGTTAGCTTTTAGTGGCAGACAGAGTGCAGTCTATAATTTTATTCATAGTAGATACCTATGCATCATATATTCACAGATAAATATTTCTGTGAAATAGAAAGCTAGGAAAATACCACATGGCACATATGCTGAATTATGTTTAAGCAAGTTTGAATTATATAGTTAAAATGATCTCTTCAAGGGGCTTTATGACCCTCTCACTGGGTAGCCTAAGGATTAATTAAAGTTCCTAGGCTCTTTCAATCTGAGAAACACTATATAAGTGCTATGCATTATCATGGTAAAACGAGAATGAGGCATAAGTGATTTGCAGCCCTTTGAAATGTGTGTCTAGCCTGACTTGCAGTTTTTTCTAACTAAGTTTTATGGATTGAAAAGTGCTTATCAGATTTGAAGATGAAATTTGCTCACTAAAATTTTGCTAATCTGCCAAAGCAATCTTTGTTCTCTATATATGTAGAGTCATGTTTCAAAAATAGAAGAAACTTGAGATATGATTTCAAAGGTAATATAATAAAGTATAATTTTGACATGAGTTATCACTTGTCTATTATTGTTTCATTGACTCAACTATTGCTCTCTTAATTAATACACCTGAAGTCTAGTTAATTTGAATAAGGTAGGCATCCCATTTTTATACTTTCAGTCAGGAGACTTTTCGCTGTTTCCATGAAGCTATGTAGATTTTATTAGCATATATAAATTATGTATCACTGCAATAATGTCAATTTATAATGTAATATATTTTTCCTTTAATAATTTTTTATTTCCATTTTATTACAGATTCAGAGAGTGCATGTACAGGCTTGTTACATAGGTATATTTCATGATGCTGACATTTAGTCTTCTATTGATCCCTTCACCTAGAGAGGGAACCTTGCCCCAGTAGGAAGATTTTCAGCCCTGCCCTCTCCCTTTGTCCCTCTTTGAGTCCCCAGAGTCTAATGTTCCTATCTTTATTTCTGTGTGACCCAAGTTTTAGCTCCTATTCATAAGTGAGAATATTCAATATTTGATTTTCTGTTTCCTCATTAGTTTGCTTAGGTTAATGACTCCAGCTGCATCCATGTTGCTGCAAAGGACATGATTTTGATCTTTTGTGGCTGTGTACTATTCCAGGGTTCATATGTACCACATTTTCCTTATCCTATCCACTGTGGATGGCCTCCTAGGTTGACTCCATGTCTTCACTATGGTGATGAATATGAGAATTCATGTGTCTTTTTGGTAGCTTTAATGTTTTATTTTCCTTTGAGCATATACCGAGTAATAGGATTGCTGGGTGGAATGGAAGTTCTATTGTTAGTTCTTTCAGAAATCCCCAAAATGCTTTCCACAGTGACTGAACATTCTCATCACCAGTGTATAAGAGTTCCTTTGCCCTGCCGCTTGCCCATATTCTTCTTATTATTATTATTTTGGCTTTTAATAATAATAGTCATTCTGACTGGGTATGAGATAGTATCTTATTGTGATTTTGATTTTGATTTCTGATGATCAGTGATGTTGAGCACTTTTCTTATGTTTCTTGGCCACTAGTATGTCTTAAGAAGATATTTTAAATAAACATAAAATTATTTCTACTGATATGTGAAATTCTGTCTATGTCCTTCCTCTTCTCCTACTACATGATTATGGATAATGAGTCAAAAATGTGATGTGCTGGTAATATATTTTATTTCATACTTGTAAAATGTTTTCTTTGAAAATACCACATGTTCTAATTTTTTTTTTTTTAATTCCTTGAAGTGGCAATGGGGACAGGGAAATTTTAAAGCAATTACTTCACAAGGTGATTCCAACATAAACAGTATATTGTTCACTATAAAGTTAGTTTGTTTTTGAGTAAAATTTTAAAAATAAACAAATACAAAATAATATAACAAACACCAATTTAACCCCACTTAAAACTATCAGTTATTAATACATTCCATGTTCTATTTACATTACTGGTTGTAATTGAATATATGCCCTCAGGTTCATTTCCTTTCTTCCATTTTCAGAGGCACCATTATCATGAACTTGATATTACCTTCATGTTTTTAAATTTATCACAATATTCATTTCTAAATAATGCTGGTGTTTTATAATATTTTAATGTTTATGTGAATAAGCTGTGTATTATTTCGCATATTTTTTTTCTGGTAACATTCCTGTTGAGAGCTGCCATTATTGATGGCATAGTTCTCAGTCTACTGAATTCTCATGTTCCATGATATGTTTATTGAAATGCTACAATAATAAACCTTCCCAATGCCTCCAGGTACACATGTGTGAGAGTTTCAATGAATATATAAGAAGAATGGCTGGACTGCCATGTGTACAGTTTAACTCTGAAGGATAAAACATTCTCATTAGCTCCCTGAACTACCATTTTATTACTATTGTTGATTCAGGCTAATCAGCTTAGTATATATCTTAGATTTTTCTTAGATGTTTTCATTTTAATGAAGTATTATTGTGAGTTACATTGATTAGAACCAGCATGTGTGTGTTAAATATTCATTCTGTTTAATAATTAGAACTATTGTCAGGCCTCTATCAGTACGTGAGAAAAATAAAATGGTAACAGAATTATGACTTTAGAAGGAGGATAAATCTGAAAATCAACTTTATTTTCCTGACACAGTTCACACAAAATACAGATACTGCTACTTTTTCAAGGACAGCATGCAGCAGAGTGAGTGATAATAAATAAATATGCACTGAGTCAACAGTGGCTGGGATGAGTAGTTTCTTCCAATCTTGCCTTTAATGAGATAAGTATTTGACATATTTTTTCTCTTCCATGTGGTCCACTTACATGACACCCCCAGGTCATCATATGGTAGGGCTGGGGAAATGAAGAAATAATAGGCTAGACATATGTAAAGTATGTGCTGAGATAGAAGATTAGCACACAGAGAGTAGATGATTCATCTGGCCACAGTGGTATAGTCATCTCTCATATACCTACAACTACCTATTTATGGGCTATTTGCTAATGACTATTTTTAAAAATCTGTTTCAGCAGCAATGGCATAAAATGAAAGTAGATATTTAACTAAAATTACTGAATTTCCTTCAATCAAATTATGGTGGAAAGTGCCAATAAACACATGGTGTAATCATAAAGTCTTGGAATCCATGTTAGGACCACAGGCTAAAAGTGATATCCTGAAATACAGAGGGCTGAGGGGTAAAAGCAGCTATTTCAAAAGGTAATAGTTAGTTACATTAAGAAATCTATGCCTGAAAGTGAAATTTTCACGGGTTTAATATGTGAATCTGGAAAAATTAAGCATGTAATTTGAGATGCCTGGCTTTTATTTACATCATATTACTATCTTTAAAATCAATTACACATTTTTAATTCTAATTTTTCTGCACTTAAGAAACATGCATCAGTAATTGTTAGTATGTTATCTCCATTAGCTACAGAAGATTCCAAAAGAATTGAATATGCCATTTAGATGTTTCAAACAGAAAATTAAATATAAAATGATTTTAATTTTAATCAATCATTGGAAACAAAATAAAGCTGTTGAAATTTTATTGTGCCAGATATAAAACATTGAACAATGTGTGATAAATGATTTTAATGTTCAGATAAAAGCTAAACATTGGTGACAAATTTTATTGGTGATAAGAAGAATCAGCTTTGGAAAAGCTTGCAAGTAACTGTATTTAAAAATCAATATAAAATTAAAAGAAATGCATTTTCCAGAAAATAACTATGAATAATTATTGTTAAGAAACAGATTAATTCATATAAATTGTTCCAGAATCGTTATTCTGCCTACTGTTTCTCATATTTTAATAATAAATGTAAATAAGTTATTTTTCTGTTTTGCTTCAAGATATGTAATTGTGGTTTTACATTTAGAAGGGATTTCATTTTCAAAAATAGTTTGAAGATAACTATTTTGTAGATCTATCAATATAGTAAAACAATTTGCCTATAAGGAAATAATATATTAAATAATAATGATTTTGTATAACAAAAGATTTCAGGATCTTTTGTCGTAAAAATGTTTCCATTGGAAAATAAAGGTTTTAGTAACCTGAATTTTACTAAATATCAATAGATAGTCCTGTGGATTGATGGGAAAATGTCCATTCCTTACATTCTTGACTACCCTCAGTAGTTATTATTTTAATAGTTGACGAGCTAATGAACAAAAGTTGAAGGTAATGTGGTTTTGATTTATATCCCCAGATTACTAATAAGCTCAAGTATCTAGTCATTTTTTGTTGGTCATTTGACTTTCTTCTTTCTAAAAAGGATCTATTTTCCTGCAGTGCTTTCTTCTACTGGGCTAGATTGTATATATTTTTTCTAGTATATTTGTAATGAGTTATTTTGATTATTTTAGATACTGATATTTTTATTTATATTTTCTTAGTGATGTTCTGGAGTTTTAAAACACCCAAGATAATTTTTAAAATTTATGATCTGAAGATTTCAAAAAGCTAACTTAGAAGTCATCTGGCCATAATGTTAACTTCAAATGAAAACACAATTGTGCCACTTTAGCAAACATACTTTAAAGATACTAATTAGAAAGTACTGAAGTGCTCAATTCTACCTTTTAATAAAACGCATTTAAATAGTCATTTCAACAAAATCCTTGACCTCACAGTAAGAACCAATAATCAAACGTTGATGACCTAGCTCCTGCATGGTTTTCAAATATTTCACAATTGTCATTTTGGTAATAATCACTTAGCATACTTGTTAGAATTACCCAGGTCTCATTTCAAATGATTGAACCAGGATTTTGAGGAAAATAGCTAGAAATATTTGTGTAATATTTTGTTTTATGACCCATGTAATTATTTGTGATGTTTGTGAAACTCTGGTCTGACACAAAAGAGAAATAAATAAAACCAAAACAGAACAACAACAACAACAACAACCACCCCACCAAGAAAAAAAATAAGCTACACATAATATTAAGCCAGGAATCAGGAATAAATACCTTATCTTTTCCTAACTCCAGTCTTCTCAAGTCATATGGCCCTATCTTCTTTTTCATTCTTCAAATACTACTCCAACTCTCTAGCACTTCACAGTAGTAATTAACCTGTTAGTTTGCAATTTAGCAAAATATATGAAACCTATTTTTGAACATTT
Organism: Colobus guereza; assembly: GCA_030247045.1. Classification (NCBI taxonomy): domain Eukaryota; kingdom Metazoa; phylum Chordata; class Mammalia; order Primates; family Cercopithecidae; genus Colobus; species Colobus guereza. The sequence continues at coordinate 18,560 of DAKLCV010002363.1, read as the reverse complement.
TCTTTGATATTATTTCTAGCTATACACCATGTGTCAGTTGATGCTATGTATGGCTATAAAATAGCAGTATTTAACAAAAATATTTGACCACTGGGCAAAATTACCTTCTGTAAATGATCCACTGCTACCAAGATTACATCAACAATTTGAGACTGTTCTGATATTTTGAATTTCATATATTCATGGAAGATTGGAAAGTGACTTCAGATGTCATTGTTCATAATGATAAGTTAACACTCATGTCAACTTCCAAATTTTCTGTGTTAAAGCAGGTGTGCAGGTATTGGATGAACAGGTATGCCACTGAAGCATAACTGTGGTTACAGTTGTAAAGTTTTAGTGAAATTGTATAACAACATCTCCACAGAAAACTTAGATTTTGGCTCAGCTAGAGGTGTTGAAGAAAACAACATTCTTTATTGTTTATGATTCATCAGCTGGTTCTTTTTTTTTTTTTTTTTTTTGGGACAGGGTCTCGCTCTGTCACCCAGGCTGGAGTGCAGTGGCATGGTCTCAGTTCACTGCAAGCATTCTCCTGCCTCAGCCTCCAGAGCATCAGATGGTTCTAAAGCTAGATATCACAATAGTGTGTTAGACTTTAGGATTTTGAGAGCTAAATTTCAGATGTATGAAGTGGGGTCTAAGATATCTAGTACCTGTGTGTGTAGTTATAAAGATCACATAATAACAATTCATTCTATTTGCCTCGTACTTTCTTTAAAACAAAGACATCATTTAATTGTGTTTTTAATTATAACTTCCTGTGGGTATTTTTAAGGAACATTTGTCTCAGAATAAATAAAATAGTAATACTGGTAGAGAATGGTACTTTACTCCAACATTGACATTGCAGAGCTCCAGCTGTTCTGTAAAGAAACTGAAAAAAAAAGAGTGGATGATTGAAGGTTACTTAGGGCCAGTCTTTATTTACCAAGACTATATAATTATCGGAGAGGACACAGAACCTGTGAAGGATGGAAGCACATGATGAAGAGTCATTGAAAAAGCCTGCCTCAAGGATCATCCTGTATTTCTAGCTTGAAATACAGGATACTTGGTGCTGTGAATTTCTGAAATAGTGGAATACTGTGGAAGAAACATGTTTTGGGATGAAATGGAGGTCTGGTTTTGGTGTGGAGATGTAAGGCATGCAGTTGGATATGACAAATCTGAAGATCAGAACAAAGATCTGGTCTGAAGTTGGGAATTTTTAATGGTCAGCATAAAAGAGTATTTTAGCCTTGACAAAACCCAAGAGAATCCATGACTGAGATGTGAACAACTTCAACACCTGTAGATTTAATAAAGATGTCAACAAATATACACCAAGTTCCTATTAAAATTAATAGGAAAAGACAAACTACTTAGAGCTATTCAGGCAACTAGCATTTAGCTAGCTATTAGGAAGCAAATTTGGGAAAAATAAATGTATAAAAATATTTGATCAGGTTTCCAAATATACAAAATAAAAACCACTTAGAAGACAATACAAAAATTATATTATGTTAATGGTACTATTTAATGCTAATAGACAAAATGAAAGTTACCCTGAATTAAATCAATAGACAGTATATTTTCTATCATTTGCTTTCTTTTCTTCTCAATTTATTTGTTTGTTGTTTTAACTCACTAATCAATGACCTCTTAATCCCATTACTTTTACTTAACATTGCATTTGTTTTTCATATGTGCATATTACACTGCCCAATACAGAAGAAATGCAGAATTTGGGCTGTTATATCAGAAACATCTTTGCTTTTCAGATTTGGGCTTCTGGAGTGTGGTTAATTTAACTATTATGATCAGGCCTTGATTTTTCTGATTTCTGTAGTCACTTCCAAAATAATGTCGGAAACTGATGACTACAATAAAATTATGCTGACTTTTAAGATAATTATGTTTATGTAAATTTCACGCTTCCTTTTTGGGTGGGGTGGTGGAGACAAAGTTTGTTTAGACCCAGGCTGGAGTGCAGTGGTCAGATCACTGTGACCTCTGCCTCCTGGGTTCAACCATTCAACCGATTTCTGCCTCAGCCTCCCAAGTAGATTATACTGCCACCATGCCCAGTTAATTTTTGAATATTTAGTAGAGATGGGTTTCACCATGCTGACCAGGCTGGTCTTAACCCTGACATCTGGTAAGGCACCAGCCTGGCCTCCCAAAGTGTGGGGATTACAGGCGTGAGCCACCCAGCCCGGCCTTCAAATTATATTTTCATACCCACTCACTTCCACAATTTTTTGGAACTATCTCCTTGGGGGTGGGGTAGGGGGGAATAGTATCAGAGTTATTGAAGAATTTGTGAAAGAGAGAAAGACAATCCTACACAAGGTTTGACCTATTCACAATACTATAATTAGTGAATAAAACCATTACTTTTTAAATTTATTGAGTAAATAAAATATATTACTTTAATAACTCTAAAATATATGGTCATGAAAAAATAGAACAAGGTTCAAATACATAAATAAATGAGGCCAGGAATGGTGGCTCATGCCTGTAAGCCCAGCATTTTGGCAGGCAAAAGCAAGTGGATCACTTGAGGTCAGGAGTTGGAGACCAGCCTGGCAAATATGGTGAAACCCAGTCTCGATGAAAATACAAAAATTAGCTGGACATGGTGGCATGCACCTGTAATTCCAGCTCCTTGTAAGGCTGAGGCAGGAATTGTTTGAAGCTCGGAGGCAGAGGTTGAGGTGACCCAAGACCCTGCCACTTCAGTCCAGCCTGGGTGACAGAGCAAGACTCCTTCTCAAAACACACACATACTCCACCAAAGCAAACAAATGAAAATAAAAATTTTGTGCTAAAAAATGTACTCATAGTCAAACTCACATATCTAACAGAAAAATGTACTTAAAACAAAGTTTCCACAAGAGGCAAATAAGAAAACAAATTTATCACCTTGCGTATAACAAATAATAAACTGAAGAGACCCACAGAGGAAAAAATTTTAAATTTACAAGTAAGTACTCTAAAAGAAGCTGAAAGTCACTCAAAACTTTTCTGGATTCTATGTCTCTACACTGCAAACATGATCACAAAAATGGCCAAGAGTAGATCAAAATGTATCTTAAAACTCAATAAACACTTCAAGTCTCACGTAAGAACTGTAATGGAAAATGGACATGTCTGCAGTATTTCCACACAAATCTAAACAAATGGTATTTCTTTTGTCCTAATTGTTTCACTATTGTAAGAAAATAACTTCCATATTAATATTAGGGATGTAACAAAGCAGGTCTTCATCATGATAAGTAACATGGGTGTCCACACCACTACTCAGGTAGTGAGTGCATACCGAAAGTCCCAGCCATTTTGCAATCTCTTCACATTTCTCCCTGTTAGCCCAGTGTCTCACAGGGCCCAGTGGTCCTCCAGATTCCTGTGTAGTGGCCTTCTTGTCTGGGGAGCAGGGTAGTGAGGATGATGGCACAGGCAGAAAGTATGGCAGGGAAACCTGGGTCATTGTAACAGAACATGATGGGCCTGGGACAGCCCATCAGGGAGGATGTAGAGATGGGCCTTGGGACGACATCTGCATGGAGGGTGAGAGGCCCTAGTTGAGCCCAAACTGAGCCCTGAGTGGCAGCTGGCCTCAGACCTCAGCTGGTGAGGGATGATGAGACATCTACGCCTTGAGCCTTGCTTCTCACCACTGACCTTAGACACTTATTCCTCTCAGGTAGCTTAAGATGCCCCAATCCTAAAATGTGGGTGTTACAGTTCCCTGATGGTCATTTCTCCACCAGCCCTTGATGACCTGGGATTGCTCATTGCAGTCACATTCTTAAGGCTTGCCCTCCATGTGGGCACAACTCCAAGAATCAAAGGCCTCTCAGTTAACAGACCTAGCCTGCTTACCTGGCATCTCTCTATTTACCTCTAATGGCCTCTATTCACTCTAATGGCATCCTTCCCTTGGGAAGTACTGCAGGGGATTGAGCACAGGCTCTGGCTGATGATCTGGGGTACTGCAGACGTGGACACAGATCAGATCATGGCTCAAAGTCAATTCCCCAGCGGCCAAGGAACAACCAGCAAGAGCCTTCCCATGATGTCCCACTGTGGCGCCCACCTCAGCAATCCTGCCAGAACCTAGGCAGTCACGGTCAGCCAACCAGCTGAACAAGCTCAGGTAGCAGCTCACTGCCTACACCTGGAGGCTTGACTTTCATGATCCCATAACCACCGGACTGCAGTGAATGAGACATTCTGTATCCTGGAGACAGAGAAGTCAGTCAGGAAGGTTCAAGCCAGGCTGACTCTCCCACACACCAATTCCCCTACCACGCTGGGAGGCACTTTATCAAGGACCCAACACAATACTCCTGAATGGTCATGTCATTGTGGAAGTAAAAGTTGTGATGAAAGGAAACTTCATCCTGCTCCTGGTACCCAGGATGGCTGAGTTCCTCCCCTACCTAGACAAGAAGAGAAAGAGGATGTACTCAAAGGACCATTTCATGTAGCCGGGGTGAAGTGATCTGCTAGCTGGGGTGAAGCATGCGTTTCTCCTTCCCAACTCTCCCACTGGGATGCCCCCAGGTCCCAGGGGTACCTCAACCTGACCCAGACACTGGACCCATCCCACAGACCCAGGCTTAGCCGGACCTGCATATCCACCATGTAGCTTAGCAGGACTTCATATTTGTGATCCTGACCAATATCTGATGCCGCACAATCTGCCTCTGGTCAAGGAGCTGCCAGATGATTGGGTGGGTACAAGGAAACACCCGCAACTTTGCAAGAGCATGCAGAGTGTGGGGTATCCCAGGCCTTCAGCCTGGCACCCTCCCTTCCAGGTCCTCTGTCTCATCTTGCATGGGGGCACCCCATGGCTGTGGTGGTCTTGGTGGTGGTGGAGGCAGGCCCAGACAACCTGCTGTGACTAGGGGCTGGCTCAGAAGTGGGAAGGTGGTTAGGGCGGGTGTTGTGCTGTGAGGCGGCTACTTGCTCAGGGTTCCTGAGCTACAGGAGGCCCTCATGTTGGATGCTGGACAGGCTGTGCTGCTGTCCAGGTGTGCAGTCTCCTCTCCTGGTCTCCTTCAGGGTGGGCATATCCACCAGAGGGAATCACTGCAGGTAGAAGTAGCTACAGGGCTGTGACTGGCCTCCCATGGGGTTGAGTCATTTCAGTGGAGGTTATATACGCCAGGCCCTAAACATCTTTCGTGCAGTGCTGGCAAAGGGAAGAAATTGTGTCTGGGGGTGGTGCCTGTTCCTGAGGACAGCAGCCCCTGCACAGTGAACCCGCCTTGAGCAACTTGTGTTTCTGGGGTAAGCCTGTTGGACATAGGCATGGGGAGCAGGAAGTTTCATGGCTGGCATGGACATGCAGACTCTTCCTCATGGAGTTTCCCAGTGAAATGTGCCCTTCAACTTTCTGCTGTTATGAAGGGTCCTTGCGCCTATTCTCCCTTGTGAGTGCTGTGCTTGGCTTCCTGTCCCTAGCACGTGCCTCAGGGCACCTGCAATTAAGCTGTCCTCCCATATGCATGAGCCTATTCTCTGCTCCCTCATTGTCCCCATGCCCTGAATCCTGGCTGACCCCGGTGCCTACCACCTGTTTCCAACCCTGCTCCAGGAGCTTGGCATCCACCCTCTGCTGCCTGCCATCCCGAATTGGCAGCTGCAAGGATATGGCTCTGGCCCAGAAGCCGGAATGCCCTGCAGCCCAGCTCCAAGTGAAGGACGCCGAGAGTCAGCTGGCCGTGTGTACTGGGCAGGCCAGGCTGTGCCTGCAGGTCCTCCTACTGCCACTCCACATTGGCATCCTCCTTGGCCACCACCCATCTCTGCCACGACGCCATTCCCCACTAGCATGCCTCTTCCCCAGGGTTGTCTCCTGCTCTGTGCACAGGCTGCCTCTTCTGCACAGCCTCCAGCCTTAACTTGGTGCCTCCTGAGGCTCCCACAGAGCAAAGTCTGTGCAGGCACCCATGCCCCAGCACCCTCGCCTGGGGCAGCTCCTGACAGGCCCGGGCCTTGCCCTGCTGGAGAACCACGTCCCACACGCACGTGGATACAGGGTTCCTGGGAGCCCCAGGACCCATAGCCTGTCACACTCGCCAGGCGCCCAGATACCCAGCAGGATTAGCTGCACAGTAGCCCTGGAGTCGGAGGCCGAGGCCATGATTTACAGCCCGCCACCAGGCACCACGGCCACCGCTGTGCTTGCAGAGCCTCTGCGCCAGCAAGGCAGTGCACATGGATCGCCGGATTGGCGACTATGGTGGTTGGCCTCCGTGTGCCCACTGCACAGGACGAGAGGCCCTTGTAATGCCACCATGAGTACAGCATGCTCAGGAAGGAAGCATGGAACCTGAGTCTGTATTTGCCTAGACCCGAGAGAATCCTTGCAGTGTTTCAGCTTCTGGTGCAGACAAATTCCACCTCAGCAACGCATCAGTAGACTTTTAGTCCCACGCACCCCCCTGTCCCACTCCCCAAGCCACTGCCGCCTCGCCCCAGCAGGTAGCGCTGGTCCCTCTCTCCCTTGGATCTGCAGTATTCGCACCATCAGCCTAACCTGCCTAACGAAGTGAGATGTTTTCTGTGTTCCTGTGGGTTAATGTCTGCCACACTCAAGATGTCATTTAGGTGTAGGTCTTCCATGCCCACAGTTCCAGAGGGCTCACAGTGTACGTGTGACTGAATCCACCACCACCTGGCATAAGGCAGACGCAGCTTCTCAGAGGAGCAACAGAGAGAGGATGCAGTTACAGGCCTGCCAGGAGTGGCGCCCGGAGATGCCTACAGCCTTCGAATAATTGTTGACGCCCACCGCCTCCCTATGATTGGCCGGTGGAGGAGGCGGATTTCGGCGGCTGGGTGCTTCACTGGCCAGCTTTCCTGCAGTTCCTGCAGTTGGCGCTGTGGTGTCCTCAAGTCGAAGCGTAACCTGAGGGTCAGGCGAACCTCAGGCTGTTTGTCCCACTGAAAAGTTCTTATATTTTCTGTTTCTCTGGACAGGTTGGTCTCAGCAACAATAGAAAGCAAAGGTTTGAGATTTTGTCTATAAAAGGGATGGGTTTTCCATGTGGGTGTTGAATTATGGGAGGAGGCAGTGGGAGAGAACACCTCAGTGCTATTAAGAAACTCATTTTTTAAACTCATTGATTTTTCTAGAGGATTCTACCTTAACAGCCTAATGTGTCCACTAGCTGTGGAGATGGTGCTAGGCGCCATTGTTTTCATGGGCACTTTTATTAAAGCGTTTTTCTCTGTGAATGTGGTCATAATTCAAAATACAGGCAATACACGTAACCCTAAGGTTAAAACTTACACTTTTAGTTAGCACATGTCACATGTCTGATTTGTTTGGAAGGAATTGTCAAATTTTGACATAAATTGTGTTACTTTAGTGTATGTAGAAATATGGACATAAATAACCTCAGTTTAAATGTCCTCTGTAAAGCCTGTAATTGTCTCCTTCCTTGCAGGACAGTATTAGAAACATGTTTCATGTATCTCCGCACCGTAAATAATTTAAACCGAATATGGGTGTAATTTAGATAAATGGAGTTAGATAGGTAACTGGGACAAAAGGAGGAGCTAAGTTTTTCTGTTAACCTGGCACATTGACTTATTCTTATAATCCTACCATTTGGGAAGCGGAGGTAGGAGGATGGCTTGAGGTCGGGAGTTGGAGACCAGCCTGGGTAACATGATGGGCCCTTTAGTCTATTGCCATTTCGCCAGGGACCGGGTTTAGTGGACAATTTTTCCTCAGACAAGGGTTGCGAGGGGAAGAAGAGGGCTAAGTGGACACGCTTGGGAGGAGGGGTTGCAGGGCCCTGCTGCACGTGGTGGACTGGGCTCCGTAGGGGCAGTGTGACAGAGGACAGGTGGGGCAGCAGGCTGCCATGGGGACAAGGTGGGGCAGCGGGGAATAGGGAGGATGGTTTCCGTTAAACTGTACCACCTCAGGTCATCCTCAGGTGTTACATCTCTACAGACAGGAGTTACAGGGCACCTCAGGCATTATGTTCAGGCCACAGATAGGTACGGGTTGAAGGCCAGGGTTTGGGATCTTTACTTATTGTGTATTTCAAATCACTAAAAGATGGTAATATTTAAAATGTTCTCCCCAAGAACATTTTGATTTGCTTGATTTAGTCTTTATCCAGATACCATGCTGGGCGTGGTGGTTCACCCTGAAATTCCATCCTTTGGTAGTCCCAAGCTGGCAGATCACTTGAGCCCAGGATTTGAGACCAGCTTGGGCAATATGGGGAAACCCTTGTCTATTTAAACAACACAAAGAATTGCCCAGCCCTGGTAGAAAGCCCTCTAGTAACAGCTACTTGGGAAGCTGAGATGAGAAGATCAGTTGAGGCTGGATGGAGGAGGCTGCACTGAGCAGTGCACTGATACACATCTCAAGTGGGAGATATACATCTCAAGAAAGAAAATATACAAACATCACACTGTACCTCATAAATATATAGTTTTCAAATAAAATTATTTAAATGGGGCATTCTTTATATTGCAACTTAGGAAAATTATGATAGCTTTTCTTATCTAATTTTAGAAATGAGACTTTATCAGATACATACTAAATGCAGCATTTGTCCATGAAATTCGTGACCTTTGCTTTGTGTGTTACAAATTTTACATATTTGAAGTAAGAAATGCTAGAAAGATGTCAGCCTTGGGAAGGGTTTTACTTGGGTTTTCAACATAGTATGTAATAACATTTTCTTTTAGCTTATTTATTTTATGTAAATATCGATACTTACCATTTGCAGCACAATGGTAGAAGCAGATTGTCCCGCAAGCTTTACATTGGTGGCCTCAATAGAGAAACCAATGAAAAGATGCTTAAAGCAGTATTTGTGAAACATGGTCCCATAACAGAAGGTAACCTAAAGCCGTGTGTGTGTGTGTGTGTGTGTGTGTGTGTGTTTTCATATGTATATTTAAAATATGTATGTTTATATACATATGTATGTTTTGAAAAATATATGTTTTCAACATTCGTTGTATACCTACATTAAAATGCCTTATTAGTTTTAAACTCTTATTTTGAATTATCTGTTTGATATTTGTAAAATTTCATAGTACCAGGTTAAGGGTCTGTGGTAAGGATAGCCTACTACTTAGAAAGGAATATGAGGAAAACTAAATATGTTGTGGAGTTAGGAAACAAACTGGAATAAAATAGGCTGACTATAGGGTTGACAGTATTAAGAATCATAGTAATGATGTAGAATGCAATTATTTTTGGTTTGATGTAACTTTCAGATGGTTAGTACCTTGGTGAGTCCATTATATGAATGTAAACGCTTTCATATACTTTAGTTCTTTTGATAAAGGATCGAACCAGCAAATCCAGAGGTTTTGCATTTATTACTTTGAGAACCCTGCAGATGCTAAGAATGCTGCCAAAGATATGAATGGAAAGGTAAGCCCTTATTAATAATATTCTGGGCTGGGCGTGGCTCAAGCCTGTAATCCCAGCACTTTGGGAGGCTGAGACGGGCGGATCACGAGGTCAGGAGATCGAGACCATCCTAACACGGTGAAACCCCGTCTCTACTGAAAAATACAAAACTAGCCGGGCGAGGTGGTGGGCGCCTGTAGTCCCAGCTACTGGGAGGCTGAGGCAGGAGAATGGAGGAACCCGAGGCGGAGCTTGCAGAGCTGGAGATCTGGCCACCGACTCCAGCTTGGGCGACAGAGCAAGACTCATCTCGAAAAAAAAATTCTAACTCTGTTCTTCAATTAACAGTATGTATAGGTCTTTCTATTACTAAACTTTTAAGATCAGAAAGTCATATGAAGCCATCCTTCTTTATGTCATACAAGTGTAGTTTGAAGGGTATTGAATTAACATTATATAAATTAATATATAATTTTTCTATGTTTGTATTTCAATATGAGTGTAAATAGATTTTGAAAGATTTTGAAGGCTTTAAAGTTGGAAGGAACCTTCATGTAAATGAAAGTAATAAGTCAACATTTATTAAATGTTATTAATGAATTACTTCCAATTCATGGAAATATTTAGAGCGTGGACAAACTGTGGATAGACATCTAGACAAACTCACAAGAAGGAAAGATTCTTCCCATTTTCTGAAAATATATTCTGAGAAAGTATATTTAAATGTTAAGTCCTTGAAAATAGAAATAATATGAGAACAAAGTCAGATAACAGAAGAAGTACCTGTCATTTTTGCCCCATCCTGGCTCTTTTCTCCTAAGGACATTTCTTTCCTGTCACTAGAGTGATTTATGTAACATGAATATCCAATTACTCATTTCCCCAGTGTGTTTGGGACTTGTTTTGACCCAACCAATGGTCTCTTTGTCCTGCTGAGTTTTAAATCTAGGATTATTGTGTGTTCCTAAAGCTTTAAAATTTTATCTAATTCTATTAACTATTGAATTCCTGTACACTGTAGTCAAGATCCTTCCATTTTGGGCCCTTTAGCAGTTTTTTGCTTTATAATAGTATCCTAATGAGGCCCGGCATGGTGGCTCACACCACCATGGACGTGGCTGAGGCGAGATCCCGAGGTCAGAGCACGAAACCAAAATGGCCAACATGGTGAAACCTTGTCTCTACTAAAGTACAAAACATTAGCCATGTGTGATTGTGTGTGCCTGTGGTTCCAGATACTCAGTAGACTGAGGCAGGGAATCAGTTGAACCCGGAGGCAGAAGTTGCAGTCGGCCGATATCACGCCAGTGCTCTCCAGGCTGGTGACAGAGCGAGAATCCATCTCAAAATAAATACATAAATACATAAATAAATAAATAAATAAATAAATAAATAAATAACATTATCCCAATCTGGTGATAGCTCCTGTAAGTCTTTACGCTATCCTCAGATGCTTTTTGGACTTTGAGAATTATCTTCCTGATGCATGTCTCACAACAATAATTTATGCTTCAAAACAACTTAGATTTCATATTTTCTTCTCATTGCATATTGTAGGTATTTTGTACTCACTGTACTATATGTTAATCTGTTGATTGTGAAATTGTATATAATGCATATTTAAGTCTGTCTGTTGCTTTTATTTCTGTTAGATCTAGCATACTCCAGGCACATAGCAGAGAGTAGGGTTTATTCACCTTATAAATTAGTGAAGCTGTGGTAGAAACCGAGAGTAGCTTTGGTTCGTGGTTTGTGGTAGTGATGGAGATCATTTGACTTATGTATAGTAATCTATGATAATTTCTTTCTTCCCTGTTTTTCAAGCAAAAGAGCAGATAATTTGTGTAGAGTTTTGTTTGTTTTTAAGAAGCAGACTCGCTGTGTTGTTAGACTGGATTGCAGTGGGTTATCTTGGCTCACTGCAACTCTGCCTGCTGGGTTCTGGGCGATTCTCGTGCCTCAGCCTGACTAGCAGGGACTACAGACACGTGCCACCACACCCAGCTAATTTTGTACTTGAATAGAGACGGGTTTCACCCTGTTGGCCAGGATGGTCTCTAACTCTTCCTTGGATCCGCCTGCCCTCGGCCTCCCAAAGTGTTGGGATTACAGGTGTGAGCCACTGTGCCCAGCCAGTGTTATTTCTAAATTACTTCCTCACATGTCTTATTGTGTTAAATAAATATGAATGTTATATCCACATAAATGTTGAGAAAGCCAATAAAGGAAGTTCTAGAGTTTTCTAGGAGAATTAACAGTTATAATTTTGGCTGACTTCAGAATTTGTCTGACTGGGAAGGAAGCAGTTATGAGCAAATCTGGGGAAAATATTTTCGCCCAGAAATAACAAAAGTAGTTTCAAGGCAGGAACAACTGACGATGTGGCTGCAAGAGGTTTGTAAGGAATTTGAGACTTACTTCAAATAATAAAAAGGCATGGAATTTTAAATAAAGTTATTAGCTGAACTGTTTCCAAAATTGCTATGACCTGTAGACAAGATTACAGTGAAAATGTTATTAGAAATTAATTAGATATTTACACATTTTTGAGAAATTATATGAAGTACTATATTGAGTCATTTTTTAGGGCATATTTAAGGCAATATAAGAAAAGAGTAAGGTAAGAAACCTTAATGAGATCAAACAAGGACTGCATTCACAGAAACATTTTTAAAGTAAATATAGTATTGTAAATCATATGGGGATATTTTATAAGTATTAGCAAATCAAACGAGAAACAATTCATAATGACTGATGTGAGTAATTACTGAAAAAGTAACTCCTTTTTAAATGACATAAGTTTCATTGGGACACTGAAACTTTTAAATCAGTGATGAATACACAGATGAAGTGTATCGTATATTGTAAAAACAGATGTGCCACATTCTTCCATAGAAGGTGTGATGGTTAATCTTTCTTGTTGTTGTTGTTGTTTGAGTTTTTTTTTTTAAATAAAGGAGAAGTTTTCAAGGTGTTTGAATAATAGAATTCAGTTTGATCTCTTAATGGAAGGCATATGCTCAGTGAATGTCTCAAATTTAGCATTGTGAAAGATGTATTCATTTTAGGAGAAAAAGTTTTGGGAGAAAATACCTCAAATTGAACTATAGTTGATCTAAAATGTCTGTAAAATGTGCTACATTAAATGTGCCAGTGTTGTTGATAGTCCCCTTAATGCTTTAGTCTTTGGATGGAAAGCAAAAGTAGAACAAGCCAAGAAACCATCATTTCAAAGTGGTGGTAGGCGGAGACCACCACCTTCTTCAAGAAACAGAAGACCTTCAGGAAGTCTGAGATCTGCAAAGGAAGTAGTAGGAATAAGAGGATGGCTTCCTCACATGAAGGACACTTGGGTAATGTTTTAAATATAAAGATGGAACCATAGGACTGAAAGAAAGTAAGTTTGAAGATATCAAAATTTCTCAATTTTATGTATTTCCTTTATGAACAGAAGATTAACTATTGATAAGAAGCAAATTATTTCTAAGTACTAAAGGTGTGTTATAGAATGATTGAACTAATGTCTAAAATTTGTTTTAAAATTGTAATAGCGCATTGAAGTAACACAAATTTCAACCTGAATTGAGTTTATGAATGCTGATTGCCTGCACTCAGCAGGTTTTCTGCAGAACTCATTTATATTCATTATACTTTAGAGTTTTCTACTTTGGGCACAGAATTTCATAAATCAGTTATATTATCAAAGTATGGTGAATATTTAAAAGTTTCCAGTAGGAAAAAGTAACTCAGTACTTAAGATTGATTTTGCAATATTTATTTTCTTGTGTATACATGTAATATCTATGCAAATCTATTGATTTGCAATTTAATGCAGAAAATTTGTACATTGGCCTGCCATAAAGCATTTTCAATTTAAGTAATGTAGGACTATAATTTGAAAATTGTCTGTGACTCTGAAAGGTCTAAAACCACTGCTTCACAGGTATGTATGTATCTATCTTTGCTGGAGGATGAGTCACTGAAAAATGATATTTATGAATGATTTACTCAATAGAAAATGAGGGTCCAATTTTACATATAAAAGAGAACAAACCATATTTTTTTTTTTTAAAAAGATAAAACTATTGGATGGGCTAAAGCGAGGTGGCTCACGGTCATTTCGGCACTTGGAGAGTACAGGTAGGTGGACCAAGGTCAGGAGTTCCAGACCAGCCTGGCCAACATGGTGAAACCCTGTTTTTCCTAAAGATGCAAAATTGGCCTGGTGTGGTAGCGTGCACCTGTAATCCCAGCTACCTGGGAGGCTGAGGCAGGAGAATCACTGAACCTGGGAGGCGGAAGTTGCAGTGAGCCAAGGTTATGCCATTGTGCTCCAGCCTGCATGATAGGGCAAGAGTCCATCTCAATAAATAAATAAACAACAAATAAATAAATCACTTGTATTATCTATTAACCAACTTCGAAACTCTAACAATTAATTTGGAGTTTTAATGACCAGATATGTAATTAACTGGAGATGTTTTTAAAGTGGAAATTGCAGTGTTTGTTTCATTTTAAGATGCATGGCTTCCTGGCTATTTTGTCACCATTGATCTTGAGGGTGAGGTTCAATTATACCTTGCCATGTATGAGAATGTATATATTCTAACCTGTAACACCACCTGGTAATTATATATAGCTACATTTTTGTAGATCTACAAAAATATTTTTATATTAATTAATATGTAATTCTTAAAGACTATTAAAATTCAGCATAGTCTAATCTGAAAATTAGTGTCTCATAAGGGAATTTTAAGAATTCTATATTGTGTTAACAAATTTTAGAGGTAATGTATTTTCCTGATATGTCACTTCTTGGTATTGTAAATATTTGAGTTTCTTTGAATGGAATTTATCTTTATGATATGCTTTTGAAAATTTTTCCTCATAACAGAATGATATAATCAGTCATTTATCATTTTTCTTTAATTTTTTTGTGTATTATACTTAGATATTTTATTGATAGATTTCACTCCCTGTTCACCCCCATTTTCCCGCATCTCTCTCACACCAATATATTATGATACTTAAGTTTTCTAGATTTTCTAAATGGACTTTTATTGCTTGAACTGTACTAATTTATATAAATGTTAATTTTATTGGTTTAGACAATGTGAATTTGTAAGATTATAATATGTAGAAAATCTTGTAAACAACTAAAACTTAGCCATTTAAGAAACAGTGATGTTAGTTAAGTAAAAGATTTTGTTTGAAATACAGATGATGGTGGATACACTGGATCTCAGCATGAGTTCTTCTAGGGAGCCATTCCAGTTAAAAGAGGTCCATCTTCAAGAAGTGGAGGTCCTCTTCCTAAAATATCTGCTCTTTCTGCTATGGCAAGAAGCAATAGTTGGATCGAGCCAAGGTAAATGCTACCTGACAGAAAGACTGTAGTTTTGTATCACTAAAATGAGCTATTTTACTTGAATGCTTAGCTTTAAGTTCATTGAAGAAAAGAGAAGTGACATATACATGGATGTAATTACTGATTGATAGCTTATTATAGTTTCTATCTCACTAGGTACATTTCAGATTTATGTTGAAGAAATACTTGAACTTCTCACTGCAGATCAAAGAAGTGATTAGAGTGAGGCCAACTTCTTTAATCCTGTGTTTTGCTAGAAAATTCCCCTTAATTTTCCCCAAGTTCCCAGCAGTATTCTTGGTGGGGGTCTATTAATTCTTCCATTTACTAGGTCCCTGGTAGTGGTCCCCTGTGTCCCAGTCTAAAAGTTGCTTGTTCAGTTTCTTCGTTGGGTTGGAGTCTTGCTTTACCAGGTCAGAGTGCATTGGAGATGATGGCTTATGAGCCTCAAATTCCTGGGCTCAGGCAATTCTCCTCGTCCCACGTTTCTGTAAACTACAGGCATGCACCATCATACCTAGCTAAACTTTTTCCCATATTTTTTAGAGAGAGGATCTCACTACACTGTCAAAACTGGATGAAAGCCTGGGGCTCAAGCAGTCCAGCTGCTACCTTCCACACTCATTCAGTGTGAGCCGCTGAGCCTGGCCATCCAACTCTGACACTCAGTAATGCATAGTGCAAGGCATTCCCACTGCTTATATGAAGATTCAAAAGAACTAGAAGAGCATTTAGCAGACAAGGAGTCACTGGGCTTAAACATTATTTTTAAATAAATTTAAGGCTTGAAAGGCAGACATGAAGGAGTCCAATATTCTTAAATTTAGTGGATATCACAGAAGTGCAGGGTTGTGAAATATAGGGTGATGTAAATCACAGTTGAGATTGTACCGGATGCTAATAAATACAAGATCCTTGGTAAGATTTGAAATTATTTGAGGAGAGAATTTAGAGCCAAGTAACATGAGGTGAGCAGTTGACTGAATAGCTAATATTTTGAGAAGGAGAATTGTGAGACTGCAGACTGACAGAAGAAACAAGACAGTAAATAAAAGTTCTTAGCAAAGAAGTTAAGTGAACAAATTAAAATTCTTTTCTTAGTCCTCCGCCCTATGGAGGAAATTGAAAACTACCATTTTCAATTTTACATTACATGTAGAGTATCAGTGAAGGTAGGAATTATGGGCTTTAGGATCTACAAAACAACACATTTCTGTTGGAAAATTAGCCAGAAGGTAATCAAGGTGAAGACTGACCAAGGAATATAGTGAAGAGTATATTAAAGGAGAAACTTTCTATTTTGAAATAGCAACGTTGTTGTAATGACCCCTTCATAGTATTGCTTTATTGCAGTAAAAGTACATCTGCATCATTAGAAAATCTTCACTTAGCACATTTTCATTTGTCAACATTTAAAATAGAGCCAACCAGTTAGTGATAAAGGAGAACTTTATGTAAACATTTACCAGCAGTCATTCAAAGGTAGCCGTATTAGTGTGTGTGAGTTGAACTGAACATGGGAAAATTTACTCTTCAGCTGAGAAGTATAAACTTGAAACCATGATTGTTTGATGGTTTTATGTGTTATTCTGTATTATTAGTAGTCATCAGTAATTCACATGAAAAGAAAATAATAACTAAGTTATTAACCATTACCAAATGAACTTTTACCAAGAATTAATGTTTGGCTTCAGCTTCAGTAGAAGAACTGGCCTTGTGGGAGCCAAGTGGATTATCCAAAGCTACAAGAAATATTCAGTGTCATGACTGCCTAGTAATTTAGGAAATGAAGAACAGAGTCATAGAAGAAATAGAATTGTAGAAGTTGTTTGAGAGAAGAGAAAATAGTGTTTTAGATTTGGTGTTCTTTCAAAATGTTCCATCATTTTAATATTAAAGGTCCCATGTCACGGAAGAGAGAATCAGAAGTCCTCCATGCAGAGAGCCAACCTCTTCCTGGAGAACTGACCATATGTCACGAAGAGATGATGGTTATGCAATTAGGAGAGGTAAAGGAAAATGAAGAAACACAATTGATTTTTTGTTGTTGTGATGATGAAATTACATAACAAAATTAAATATTATAAGGTAACTAGTTAAGGGTGTTTAATATTCTGTGTCATGCAGCAACTACCTCCATCAAGTTCCAAAACATTTTCACTCTAAATTAAACTCCAACTACCAGTTAAGCAGTCCCTTCCATTTTCTTTTCCTTAGCTGCTAAAACACCGATCTGTGTTCTTCTCTGAACCACCTGTTGTAGGCATTTAATGTTAATAGGCTCAACACAACACAACTTCTTTTTATCCGTGATGTCCTGAAGGTTCATTTGCATCATAGCACTTTACCTTCCCAAGTTGTTAACCCATTATTTTATCTGGGTTTCCACCCCAGTATTTCTATGCACCAATATTTGTTTGAGTACACGATTCAATCTCTGGTGTGTATGAGTGAATTGCGTGGTCCCATGATAGCTATGTTTACTTCCTGAGGAACCACCACGCTTCCGCAAGATAGTAGCTGCATCATTTTCCATTCCACTAGTATTGTATCAGGGTTCCAATTTATCTACATCCTCTCAAACACTTGTTATTTCCTCCTTTTAAATTTATGCCATTCCAGGTGTGTGTGGATATATGATATCTCATTTTGATTTGAAATGTATTTTCTGCACCCATTAACTCACTGTGCACATGTACCCCAGACCTTAAAGTATAAAAAACAAAAGAAATGCATTTTGAATCACTGATTATGAGTATCTGTCCCATGTGCTTTTTGGGCTGTTTGCCTCATTTGAGAAATATCTATTTAGATGTTTGGCCTTTTAATTTTGTTTTGCCGTAGTTAGTTATGTTTTGATACTGAAGTTGAAAACTTAAATTTATTGCTTAACCTATGCACACAGAACTCATAAAGTTCCTGAGACACTAGGGATTATGCCCACTATCTAGAGGCCATACATACCGTGATTATGGTCGTTGTGGTCCGGACGCAACATTCCTCTAGAGGATATAGGTACGTAATGTTTTCTGATTTGTCAAATAGATTTTTAAATTGTCCAGTCCAAGTACATTGTATCAGTCCAATTTATCTGCATCCGGTCAAACACTTGCTGTTTCGCTTTGTAAAATTTATTGTGCTTCCAGTGTCTGTGTATGGAATCTCCTTTGATGTGAAATACATTCTGAATCACTGATTATGAGTATCGGTTCCATGTGCTGGGCTTTTGTTTATTTTATTTGGAGAATACCATTTAGATGTTGGGCCTTTAGTTTTGTTTACTACCAGTAAGTTAGTTATGTTTTGGATACTGGAAGGAAACTTAAAATTTATTGCTTAAACTTATGCACACAGAACTCATCAAAGTTCCCAAGACACTAGGATTATGCTCCACTATCTAGAGGCCATACATACCGTGATTAGGGTCGTTGTGTCCGGATGAATATCTCTAGAGGCTATAGGTAATTTTAATGTTTTTTGATTTGTCAAATAGATTTCTTAAATTGTCCAGTCCATAACATTGTATCGGGGTCCAATTTATCTGCATCCTCTCAAACACTGCTGTTTCCTGTTTTGTAAAATTTATTGTGCCCAGTGTGTGTGAAGTGTGGAATTCCTTTTGATTTGAAACGCATTCTCTGAATCACTGATTATGAGTATCGGTTCCATGCGTTTTGGGCTTTTGCCTATTTTATTTGGAGTAATATTTATTAGATGTTTGGCAATTTAATTGTGTTTAAGTTATAATTTAATTATATTTTTGATATTAGAAGCTGAAAATTTAAAATTTGTTGCTTAAAC
>DAKLCV010002384.1:0-38735 GCA_030247045.1 Colobus guereza | reverse complement strand
ATTGTTTTGGTACCTTCCCGGTTTCAAGTTAACGGTTTTTTTTTTTTAAATTTTTTCCCGGAAAGGCTCTAATGCGACTCCTCCAAGATTTCTTTTACTCACCCTACATGCCCCTTGTGCATCAAAAAAGCCTACCAACCCCCAAAGGTTGGTCTGCAGTTATATTCATTTGAGGTCGGGCCCTGTGCATTGTGAACCCCTGAAGGGAAAGTTTATCCCCCCCTTTAAAATTTAAGACGGAAGGATTTGCAAGCTCGGCCCCATCGTAATCATCTGCCTGAAACAGCAACATTTTTTAACAGTCCCATTACAAAATTTTATAACTTTTAAATTCTTTGAGAAATTTTTAAAGGAAAAAAGTCTCAAATTGGCTATTTTTTCCCGGATGGGGGAATTTTCTGGAAACTGAAACCTCTAAAACACCCCCCATCTAGCTTGTAATTCCTCCTGAATAGAACTGGTGGTGGCGGGCTGGAATAGACACTGGGGCATTTTTTTTGGTGTCTCTAAAAAAGAAAGATCTGGGGGGTCGGGCCCCTCTTTTCTTCAAATAATGAGGGGGGGGTGCAGAAGGGGGGGGATAACCTCTCCTCCTTGCCATTTTAACTTTAGCTGGCAAATAAACCTGCTCTGTAACCTCTTTTGTTCCTTTTCTCCTTCCTCCTCCTCATCAATGTAAAAAAAGTTAAAAGGTAAAAACCATACCCCCCTTGTTCCATTGTTACTCTCTTCGAACTCCCCTTCTTCCTACCATGGGGATTGTTTTAAAGAATATTGGGTGTCCCCCAGCTGTTCCTGTTCTCCAACCATTGCCCCAGTGACACTTTGCCCTGGTTTGAGCCCCCCCAAAAGGCCCACCCGGCCACTTGGTTGGGGGGACTCAATCCACGTTGTAAAGGGGAAATTTAAAAACACACAAAATATGGGGTGTGGTAAAAAATTTAATCTCACACCCAGACTGACAGCCTTTACCAAAAATTTTCACCTTTTTAACACTGGCATGGTTGCTTGTTTCTATAGATATTAAATTAATAAAAGTATTTTTATGGGGAAAAAAACGTGTGCAGTAAAGGGAAAAGATTGGGGTAATAACTGCAGGGGCATGTCTAAAGGGGGTTGCTCATGGTTTGTCTCCAAAGAATGCCTTTAAGCGTTTTCTGCCCTGGGTGGGGGTGTTCCTTGTCCTCATTCAGTAAACCCACAACATTCCAGCATGAGTGTTGTAGCCACCCGAACATGTCACAGTGCTGAATTTTTTTATGGCCATTTTTGGGGCCCTTTTTGGGCCAATTTTGGGGGCTTGTTCCCAACATATAATGGATGTGTGACTCTGTGTGTGTGTGTGTGTGTGTGTGTGTGTGTGTTTTTATGTCTGTGTGTGTTTCACCCCTTGGTTCAGTTGTCATAATTGATCAATCCATTTTTATTCTTTTCATAAAAATGACAGTCTGGGTTGGAACTGGGCCTCTAAAGTTGTAAGTGAATGGGTGTGGAATTTTTTGGGGATTCTTCTTGCAGGACACATTTGGGAAGGGAAAAAAGAAAAACAGACAGTTTTTTGGGGTTTCCACCCCTATGGAAGCAGTTTAGTTCAATAAAGGGGGTTATCTGGCATTAAGTACCCAAGGCGTTGCTAGGATGGTACCTAAAAATCCTTCATCTTGGGATCTTCAGAGACATTAATTGCACGGATGATGGAAATCTTTTTTTTTTTTTTTGACAGAGTCTCCTCTTTGCCCGGGCTGGAGTGCAGGGGAGATCCCCCACCCACCCAACCCCACCTTCCTGGTTCACCTTTAAATCTAAATTTTACTTTCTTGTTGAATTACATTTCTCTTTTAAGGTGAAAAATTAATCCTTTCAGGGAAAACGTCTTTCGGGCCAGGTGTCCCATCAACATGAAGACACGGGCATGTGGTGTTGGAGGGACTATGGGAAGGTCAGAGGCATTTAAAAAAGGGATTCAGTTTTCACTTTTTTTTTTTCTTCTTCTTTGAGGCGGGTTTACTCTCCCAAGTGGCATTCAGTGGCACAGTTTTTGGGTCACTGCAAGCTCTGCCTCTGGGTTCATGTATTCTGCCTTAGCCTCCTGGTAGCTGGGGCTGGCGCCTGAACAGTCCGGGTAATTTTTTTTATTTTTTGTAGAGATGGGGTTTTACTGCTTTTGGGATGGTCTGTCTCCTGACCTCAAATTTTCCCCCTTTGGGCCCCCCAAAATCTGGGATTACAGGCATGAGCCACCACTCCCTGCATCAGCCCCTTCCCCCCAAAAACCTTTTCTGTACAGACTTCTCTTCCCCCTCCATTTAGTAGTATTAGGATTTATGAGGCCCCTTTTTTTTTTTGGGATGGTGACTGGGGGAAAAAACAAACTGGAAAGTGAGGGAAAGGGGGGGTTTGAAAAATAAGATTGCTGGAGGATTTGGACTCTCTGTCATTTAAAGACCTAGGATTGGGTATTTTTCATGTTTACTTCTTTAGTTGGGTTGAACTCTTCTCAAAAATTCTTATTAGGTGAGGGGCCTAATGTAAACCTCACCTTTCAAGTGCATTTTCTCATTAAACCTAGTGGTTTTATTCTCCCCGATTGGGCCCGGAAATTTTTTCTGGCCCTGGGCCCTTTCTTTTTCTGTGGGCTTTTCAGCATTTGCATAAGGTTAATAATGTAAAGTGGGAGTGGACACAGATTGCTGTGTGCAGTAAAGGACAACCCATTTTGGGGAAACGTGGGGGGACTTCCTAAAACCCAGATCATCTAAAAAAGGTCTTGCCCAAAATTTTGTCAGGAAAAAATTGGGAAAAAATCTTAAAGTTTTCTAGGAGGTAAATAATGAAAAAATATGAAAGTAGATGCGGGGTTTTGGGCTACCTTTTTTTTTTTTAAAAGGTGGTAGGGAAAAAACTTTTTTCCCCCAACCGAATCAGGAACTGTCTTTGGGGGCCCTGCCAAGGCTGGTGGTTCAATATTAGCCACCAAAGTGAACATGACTGACTAGGCTTCTTCTTCCCCAACTCCACATGCAGTTCAGTCTAGTATTTCACATGGCTCCATTGTTTAGGTATTATCAGGATCGTGCTGAACTTTCAGTCTGTCTAAATTTCTTCTTCCTCTGAATATCCCTGCCCTGGGCCACGCATCTAAGGTCACTGACAGATTTTTCTGCCCCAGAACTCTGAAATACCTCTGTTATTTCTATGTCAGGGTTTGGGGTTTTCATTTAAACTGAAGGGGTGTTTGTTTCTGTATGTTTTTTCTTTGTGGCTTTGTTCTTTTCTCTGCTCACCTATGTTTTATCTGTCTGAAAGTTTCCCCCCTGCCTGTGTTTTTTCCTCATTCTCCCGTGCTATTTGTATCTGTGTTTTTGAAAAACTTCACTCTCTCCCCCCTTTTTGATCCTTTCCTTCCCTTTAAACCCCTTTTTTTCCTCCTTCCCCCCATGCCCCTCCCTCTGTATCATCTATCTCCCTATCCTTTATCTATGTGTTTGTAATTCTGAATCTGTTGGCGTGGCATCAGATTATTTTTTTTCAAATTTTGGGTGAAATTCCTCTTATAAAGAATCTCAACATAAAAATTCCATGTCTGGATGAAATTTCTCTTATAAAATCTTATAAAGGAGATGAGATTTTGGTGACTATAATTAACAATTTTTTCAGGTCTATGTAAAGCAGTGTTAAAAAAAATCGTTACAAGCCAAAAGTCACATGGATCCCATCCCCTCAGTATAACAAGGTCAAAAAATGGAAAAGCAGGTTATGCCTGTGGTCTAAAAAGTGGAATAAACTTTAAAGAGATTTGTCAGTCACTTTCCCGGAGGCACTATGTTCAGAGATATGTGTTGTGTAAACACAAGCACAATGATAAATGAAGAAAACATACTTCTATCTCATTTTTAACATTTTTCCTTTTAAAAAATCATGTATACGGAATTTCTTTTTTTTTTTTTGAGATGGGTCTGCTCTGTGGCCCAGGTTGGAGTGCAGTGGCGGATCTCAGCTCACTGCAA
Source organism: Colobus guereza (assembly GCA_030247045.1). Classification (NCBI taxonomy): domain Eukaryota; kingdom Metazoa; phylum Chordata; class Mammalia; order Primates; family Cercopithecidae; genus Colobus; species Colobus guereza. The sequence continues at coordinate 34,728 of DAKLCV010002384.1, read as the reverse complement.
ACCCCCCCCCGGGTTTTCACCATTCTCCTGCCTCAGCCTCCCGGTAGCTGGGACTACAGGCCCCCGCCACCTGAAGCTAGTTTTTGTTTTTTTAGTAGAGCGGGGTTTCCCCTTTCCCAGGATGGTTTGATCCCCTGACCTTGTGACCCAAAATTCCCCCCCAAAAATGCTGGGATTACAGGCAGCCACCAAAAACTATTGTTTAGTGAACTTTATCTGGTTCTTCTTTGTTAAACAATGTCAAAAATCTTTTGTTATACCTATAAATAATGATGTCAAATAACAAAATAAAAGGCCGGGGGGCCCCCTTTGGTCTCAGCTCACCAAGAGGTTCGGCGAGCTGAATGCATATCAGGTTCAGAAAAACATTGTTATCAAGGGCTTTGGTAAAAAGGGGTACTCTTTTTTTCTTTTAACTCATTTAGGAAGTTTGGTGTATTATCATTTAAATGTTCTTTTGCCCTTTTTTTGTTCTCCCCATCGGGGGGTTTTATTATGTAAAGCTGGTTTCTTTCATGGGTTTTACCTCTAATGATGTTTCATTTTTTTGATTCTCCCACACTCGTGTTTTAATTTACCTAATGGCTTTTTTTTTGCTTTTTTTCCAAAAATGGGTCTTACTCTGTCTCCTGGTTGGGGGCAGCACTACAATCTCAGCCATGACAGCCTGGACCCCGCACAAACAATCCTCCCAACTCAGACTCTCCTGGGCCTCGTACACATCACCTTGCACATATTAATTTAATTAATTCCTTTTTTTGGGCATTCTTCTTGCCCCCCTCTGGTCTGGAACTCCTGAGTGCACAATCCTCCCCCCCAGCCTCTCAAAGTGCTGGGAAACAGTTGTACCCCGGGCCCCGAAATGGTTTTGAGTTTTTGCTTTTATCTTTGCCTTCTCAGGTCTTCTTTTAAACATCAGTGAAGGGTTTAAAATTTAAACCATATTCCTGGGCTGTAATTTCTATTTTCAACTGATCATCTAAATGGGGTTTTTTTTATTTTTTTTATCTTTTTTAAAACCCAAAAAACGTTGTGTTCTTTCCCCGTGTCATGAAAAAAACATTGATGTAATAAAACACTTCTTATAATAAAAAAACTTTATAAAAATTTATCCTCTTAAGGGATTTTTGGAATTATATGTTTATTTTTTTAAAATTTTCATTAAATATAAATTTTTTAACAAGTGATGTTTTAAAAGGGCATATGTTTCGTTAGAACATCTAGCTAATCAATGCACATGACCTCATTCTTTTCATTTTGTGATGGTAAAAATTGATAACTTCTTAGAATTTTTTTAGAAAAAATTTTATCACTAATTATATCAACATGGTAGAAAATGTTTTCCCTTTTCCCTTTCTAACTAAAAAAGTATTCTTTATCCCAAATTCTCTCAATTTCCCCCTTTTTCCTAAAAACCACCCCAACCAGTGAGTCACTACCTCTGTAGGGCCCCTTTTTTTAAATTTTACATAGGAATATATTTCTACTGCCCTTTTTGATACCATGTCACTTAACAAATGCATGCACACATTCACCAGATTCACACATTGTCACAACTGGCAGGTTTCCTTCTTTTGTTTTAGTGCATTTTCCATTATGTTATTTTTTTAATCACTCATCAATTGAGGGACCTGGGGTTCTTCTTTAAAATTTTTCTATAGCGAAAATTAAATAACATAATAATTGCATGGATCACACTGCTTCAATATACTGATTTGTGTACTTGTGGATATCCCATTCAATTTGCTGAATCATAGGGTGGGTGGTTCTACTTGTAATTTCTGAAGACTCTTTTACTTAAATAAAAGCCATAAAGCATCTTGTAATTCCGCTAATTTACATTCTCACCAAAGTTAAAGTTTCCTTTTTTCTGCATCCTTACCATAAATGGGTTTTGTTTGTTTATTTTTTTTGTTTTCTCTTTTGGAAAAACATTCTGACTGAAGTGGATGAAAAATCTTTTGGTTTTATTTTCATTTTCTGATGGATTGGGATAATGGCACTTTTAGTGTGTTTCTGGACAACTTGCTTTGTTTCCAAAAATTTACATCCTTAATTTGTTTTTCTTTCGAGATTTGGGTTCCTTATGTATTGTAAAAGTTCACTCATTAACAGATATATGGTGGTCCCGTAATTTTTTTTCACCCCTAGGATGCCCTTCCTTTTAATTTTCCTGTGGTAAAAGCACTTTAGTTTGATATAACCCATTCTCTATTTCTGATGGTGTTTGCTGTGCTCTTACATTCACTTTGAGACCGTCATTTGCCCTGGCGATCTCATGGGTTTCTTCATTGTGTTTTTTCTGTATTTTTATCGTTTTAGGTCTGACTTTTGGGTTTGGTGAGAAATAATCTACTTTAAAATCTTTTATGTGGATATTCGGGTTTCCCCATCTAGTTTGTAGAAGTTACTTGATTTTCCACTGGTTGTTCTGGTTTCTTTGGAAAATACAGTGAGCTGCAAATGCGGTACTTAGTTATGAGCCCTATTGTTTTCATAAGCTCATGTCCCCTGCTTTTCTGCCAGTGCTGTTCTATTTTGGTACATAAAACTTTGTTGTATATTGTGAAGTTAGGTGGTGTGATGCCCAGCTCTGTGTTTTTTACTAGATTACTCAGGGTCTTCAGGATCTTCTGTCTTTCCCCATAATTTAGAATTCTCAAATTCTTTTTTTTATGAAGAATGGGTCATTGATACTTTTACAGGAGTTGTGTAGAATCTGTAATCCTTAGGTTGTGATGATGTCAATGCTATTTAGACAATGTATGTGTTTGTGACATGCTCAGGGCTAAAGAAAATTGTCCTCACCAATAGTGAGGTGGGCCTTAATGTCACCATATTGCCTTCCCCGAACACATACAGAAAGGGCCCCTTCCGTTTTCGGTTCTTCACATTTTCTCCTCGCGAGCCTTTGTAGTCCTCCGTTTCCTTGGGTGGCCTGTCTTTTGGAAATTGGGCAGGGGCTGGGTGAATAAGGATGGCAGAGGGAAAAACCATGTCAGGGGAGGCTGGGGTCATTGAAGCGGAACTTGACAGGCCTGGGGGAGCCATTCTGGGAGGATGTAGACCTGAGCGGCCTCAGGTGGGCATCTGTATGGAGGTGAGAGTGCCTGGTTGAGTCAAATGGAGCCCAGGTGGTACCAGGCCTCAGGGCAGGAAGGGAGCTACCAAAGGGTTGATGAGCCAGCTATCCTTGAGCCTGGCTTCTCCATGATCTTAGCTACTTCTGCCTCTTAAGTGGCTAGGGTTCCCCAATTCTGAAATTGGGGGCTACGGTTTCCTGATGGCCTTCCCTCCCCTGGCCATGGAGGGCCCTGGTTTATTCTGCAGTCTTCTCCTGAGCCTTGGCTCTCTATGTGTGTCCTGCTCCAGGACCCAAGCCTCTCACCCCCCAGTCCTAGTCTGCTCCGGGGCCCTCCTGTCTGTTCTCTCTTTCAGGGCCCTAACCCCCCAGGGTAGTGCTGCAGGAGATTGGCCACAGCGCCTCGCTGATGATCTGGAGGACTGGGCAAAGTGGTCATGACAGATCGGGTTCGGTTCAAAGCCAGTATCTCCGATGCCAAAAATGACCAGCAATGCCCTTTTCCCCCGGATGCCCCACCGCCCACCTCAGCAATCCTGCCCGGGCAGTCACCATCAGCCAACCAACTGAAGAAGCTCCCGTTGGGCAGTGCCCTGCCTGAAACTGGGGTATTCACGGTATGACCCTAGAACCACTAGACTGCAGTAGAGCCAGTTGCCCTGTATCCTGGAGACAGGGTTGGGATGGGTCATGCCAGGCCTACTTCCCATACCACACTCTCTATCATGCGGAGGCACTCTTTATTGAGGGGCCCATGCAATCTCCTTAATGATCACTTCATTGTGGAAATAGATGTTTTGAGGCAAACTTCCTGCCTCGGGATGGCTGGTTTTTCCACCTGTCTGTCCAAGAAGGAGAAGGGACCGTCAGGGACAATTTCATCAGGTGGGCTAAGGTGGCCTGCTAGCTGGAGTTGACCTGTGTTTTCCCCCTTCCCCGTTCTTCCCCTGAGACACCTTGGACCCCAAGGACCTCAACCTGCCGACTTTGGAACACTACCCCAGACCCAGGCTCCCCATCAGACTACCAAATCCATCATGTAGCTTTGGGACTTCCTCATGGTTTCTGAGCTATTTGCTCTCACCAGAAATAATCATACCTTTAAACTCTTCTTTATGTTGAATTAAATTTTTCATTTTACTACCTCATGTTTTGGATGGGCATGTATTTTAAATTTATTTTACCCCTTTTTGCCTCTGTGATAAACAGCTTACTTACATTCATACCATAATTTTATTTCAGTTTTGCTTGTCTGTTCCTAAAGATTCACTGAAAGTAAGAATTGTATTTATGCTTGTATCTTTCAGCAACTGTATGTCAGATATTGATGCACATTACTGCAGAAATCATATGCAGGTCTAAAGGGGAAATGAAGAAGAGGCAAACAAGCTTTAAAGATTATACATTCATAACACTGTATCAGAAACTCAGGTATCATAGTGAAAACAAAGAATGATCACAGTCAATTTCATCTCATACCTAGACTGAAATACAAATTTCAAAATAAAAAGTTAAAATTTTGGGCTTGTAAAATTTTCCTTTTAGATAAAATTATTTGTAACTTTGTCTTACTAAGAATCATAAACAAAATCCACATTTTGTATATGTATAAATATAAATATTTTTCCATCAGTTATGACATGCAAGCAAATAATAAAGTGAAAATGTAATACAATGATATATGCAACTTTCTCTGTCTTAAAATATTCCATTGAGACTATTAATTTTATGAAAACCGTTAAGAATGCTTCATGAAACTACTTTATACAGTACTTTTTAGTATATTACTTATTTTTAAATAATCAGAAAATTTAAAAGGAATTCTTCAACAGTATTTATTACCAGTACCATTATTCTTGAGTAATCCTTTTGATATGTATTTTAAATAAAATATTAAAAAGAATTATATTGACTGATTTCAGCTTTTGTGAAATCATACTTCTTATTGTAGTAATGTGAGTATAACTTTCTCCTCAAGTTAATCTTTTATAACACTGGTGTTACTGTTCTCTCTGACTCAAACACTGTGATATCTCACAGGTTTACTGTATCTATACATTACATGCCTCCAGAGAGCAGGCTTCAAACAGGTGGAAAAATTATATCTGTGACAAAATTCTAGGAAAGGAATGGTAAAATGAAGAATAATTTCTAACTGTTGGTCAATGGATTTGTATATATTTAGATATATATTTGTATCTAAATATTTGTACACAGCGATTTACATGCACATATATATTTGCACACTCGACACATATTTCCACCTCGAGTTGCACATGCACATATATATTTATATGAGACACCTATAATATATGGGTTGTCATCTTCTAATTAACCCACAACTTTATATGTTTGAAATTTGATAAGTGGTTCCTTATCTATACTCAATTTGATGGAAGCCAACAAAATCTGTCAACATTCATCTCAGTTAGTCCAATAATGTTAACTGCTGATAGCTTCATTCTCCTTGATTCCTGTTGGCAAACTGAAAGTTGATTCTCACTTTAATTACCTCTCAGGGTGCGATCCACAAGATACTGTCCTTGCTTGGATTGTACCTCTGACTCTCTCTTTCTTCCTATAGTAGTACTACCCTTGCATATTTAATAATCTTTGTGTATGGTTAAAAGGATAAAAGTTCAGTGAAATGTCAGGCCATGCTGTGAAATGTTCCTTTGTTTCTATATCTTGAATTGACCTTTCATGTTACAGAGGACAAGAAAAACAATTCAATATGTTTCTTAGTATCCAGTCTACTGCACTCTTTCTTGTTAATATGACAAACCCATCCCTTAAACACTGACATCTAAACGTGGCTGGATATCTCAAAATCTCTTCTCATTAATAACCAGTATGTTAATCACTTTTGCCCGAACTGGAATCTGACTGGAAACCCCCGTAGAATTGCTATAATGGCTCAAGCTATGGAATGACTATTTTCAGCATAATAACTGCTGTCATCTTACTGAAAATATCACATTAGATGGCACTTTTAGTTACATAAATCCTGTTATTAATTTTAATGTCCACATTTATATGCTATTGCACAAATAAAGAGCTTTGTTAATTGAGCAATTACTAGAATAACTCACAGCAATTCAAACATTCATTTACTTGCTAGGGTCCATACATCACTAACTCCTGATTAAAATAAAGTTGTTGGCTACTAAAGTATGTATTTCAGGGTATTTTAATAAACTACCCATGCCATATTGATGCCTCACCTACAAGCATAAAGCTTTAGCATAAACATTTCAAAACAAATAAATCTAAACAATACTGGCAACATGGCATCCCAACTGTGTGCTCAAGTGCATATTTTGCATGAAAGGAGGCAACAAATGATATATATTACCATTTTCACCCACTCCAGTACCTCTTTTATTTAAAAGAAACAAATGTTTCACTATTTGCAAGAAAAACTGAGTTCTTACTCTTTTGTATAATTGATATTTCCATTGACATTTTAATCTTCAATGAACTATGAATTCTAAGTAACTTTCAGTTTATCTGTAAAGTGAGAAGGTAACATATTTAGCTCATAATACTATACTATGAGATAATATGACTCAAAAATACAGATTTGCCTAAATAACACCAGAGATATACTAAGCAATACATAATTCTTCTCATATCAAATATAATAAATCTTCAAATATATGCCATAATAAAATGATAGGTGTTTTATATACAAAATAAATGTCTTTGTCCCTTTAAAATCTCCCTGCATTTGTCTTCATAACTCAATACAAAGACAACCATGTACTCAGTTTCAGCTGAGCTGACTACCAGTTTTAGGGTTTAAGTAAACAGAATAAAGATTTCAAAAGATGACTGACACGAGAAATCACACTGTGCCATAAGAAATAAATATTCTCAAGTACCACTGCTACGCAAACTTGAAAATAACTTAAGTCTAACATTGCAACACTCTAAAATCTAAAATTTCCTCTTTGGGTCAGTGGTTCATGCCTGGAATCCGGCTTTTTGGGAGGCTGAGAAGGAGGACTGTTTCAAGCCCAGAGTTGGAGACCAGCCCAGACAACCTAGCAAGACCTAACTCTACAAATGTAATTAATTAATTAAATAGTCATGATGACATGCCATTGTCTTTATAGCCTTTTTCCAAAACATTCATAGCTTAATTGGAGATAGAGAACAACAATTACAGCTACTGTGACAATGTTACAATATATAACATTTACTAACCTTGGCTAGGAAGGAAATTCATAACTGGGTTTAGAGGCTTTGGAGAGACATGCTTGGGGCACGAACAATTGACTGGATCTGCAGAATGCAATTTGTGACGGGGCGTGTCAAGCCTGTAATCCCAGCACTTTGGGAGGCCGAGGGCAGGCGGATCGAGGTCAGGAGATCGAGACCATCCTGGCTAACACGGTGAAACCTCGTCTACTAAAAATACAAAAAACTAGCGGGCGGGTGGCGGGCCTGTAGTCCCAGCTACTCCGGAGGCTGAGGCAGGAGAATGGCATAAACCGGGGCGGAGCTTGCAGTGAGCTGAGATCTGGCCACTGCACTCAGCTCAACAGCAACACAAGACTCCTCTCAAAAAAAAAAAAAAAAAAAATACAATTTGCAAAAAGTATGTTTGGGGGAAAAATATTGTGGGAGAAAGAATCGTTCTTTCTCTCAATGATAAAAGTACTAACTGCACATGATGCCATCTACCCAAATGTTAGGCGATACTAGCTCAATAAATATTTCTTGAATGAATTAATGAATGAAAGATATTGGAAAAGGGTTCTGGAAGAGTTTAAAAATCCAAAAGGAAAGATAAATACCCTTGACTTCACAATTTTGCCCTTTTTCTCTGCATTCTTGTTATGTTACTAACTCATAAGCTCTATTTTACTTTTCTGGTCTTCACAAATATCATGCATGAATGGTTCCTGATACTACTCCTTTCTTGATCTCTTGATATTACATTTTCTCTGCTACTCCTTTGTGTGATCCTGGATTTATATGACCACAGATACATTAGTCATTCTCTAGTATTGTTCTGTAATAGAGAGCCTCACCCTGGAATGGATGGTTCCTAGGCTCCAGTAAAAGTACTTCCTCTTCAGTTCAGTTGAGGGGTGACACTGCAAGATTAGAGAATAAGAAGAGGAGAGAAGCCACTATGTGTCCCTCTCTTTCTCCACAGGGGATATGTTTCCACAGTGATTCCATGGCCTACAGGACACGATCTCTGTGTTTCCATTTTCAATTTAGTAACCCTAATCCTAGACTCTTCTAATGCCATTTTCTCAATTGTCTTCTCTAAAGAATTTGGGTACTCTTTTGGAGATTTAAATAAAAAATACTGATATGGAAGGGGGCAGGGAAGTGCTGGTGAGGAGGTCATGGTCCTTGGCTGGGCTCACTTTCAGGCCTGTGCTACTGGCCCAGGTGAGGACTGCATATCTCTTTTTTTTTTTTTTTTTTTTTTGAGGCGGTCTCGCTCTGCCACCAGGCTGGAGTGCAGTGGCCAGATCTCAGCTCACTGCAAGCTCCGCCTCCCGGGTTTATGCCATTCTCCTGCCTCAGCCTCCCGAGTAGCTGGGACTACAGGCACCACCACCACGCCCGGCTAATTTCTTTTGTATTTTTGGTAGAGATGAGGGTTTCACCATGTTAGCCAGGATGGTCTCGATCTCCTGACCTCGTGATCCATCGTCTCGGCCTCCCAAAGTGCTGGGATTACAGGCAAGCCACCACTCCGCATATCTCTTCTTGCCCAAACTGTTGCATTTCCCAAGACCACTCTGACATGTGACACACCATCCTGTACTAGAAGAGCCGAGACCCTAGCAGGTGGTGGGACAGCAGCTGGATGTCGAGAGGAACCATCAGCAGAAAAGACACAGCAACTGGATTTCAAGGCGACAGGAGAGGAAGGAGGCACAAGGCCTGAGTGGCAGGCCATCCACTGCAGAAGAACCACGGGTTCCGCTGGGGCTGTGGGGGAGGCACTGGCTGCCCCATTCCGGAAATCCACCTTCCCTCCACCTCCTTCTGGCTCCCCATCCATCTGCTGGAACTGCCACTCAGTGAAACTTGCACTTGTTCTCCAAGCCCATGTGATCCAATTCTTCAGTACACCAGGCAAGAAACCCGGGATCAGATGCCCTCTGTCTTTGCAGTAGGCAGAGTGTCTGATGGAGCAGACTAACACAAGCCACCCATAGATGGATAAACTAAAATAACACCGTGTAACACATGCCAGTTAGGATTCCAGAGGTGTAAACATTCACCCAGACGCTCCTGGAATCAGAACCCCAGCCTGTCCTCATTGCATGCCCAGTGGGGAGGATAAGGACATTTCCCTTTTCAGTATGAGTCTGCTTTCAGTGCAGTGTGCTTTCTGCAATACTGCAGTGTTACCTCATGCATACATTTGACAAAATAAATTACAAACTTTAAGTAATGTGAGAAAATAAATGGTAGAGAATAAGGAAGAAAACGAAACAATGTGTCAGTAAGGGAATGTTTTTACTTCATGTAACAGAAAAAGTAAGCATGACTTAAACAGGGTTTCTACTTTTCACATGTGAACCAGCCATAGTTAGACAGTTGCTGCCTTTGATCAGTTGCTCTGCCATGGCGTACAAGCTGCATAGTATAGCAGTAATGTTTCGCTTTCCCAAGGTGAAATCTACCTGAAATTCAACACCATGCTGGGTCCAGTTGTTCCTAGTCAGCTTTGCCCTGCCTGGTTTTCCGCAGTTTTATCAACTCTAGTTTATGCAGCTATTTTAATAGTGTATATTTCCTAGTCATGTGAAACAGCTGTCTGAGATTTTTATGCTCCTGCCATAACCTAGTATTTTGCTGTCTCAAATTGTGTGCCTTGCTCACTTCTCTCCTCAAGACATGATAGGATGTTCTCTAGTTGATTTTTAAACAGCATTGGTAAACCAGTTTCCAAAAAGTATTGAGTATCCCTCAAATACTTTGAGAATTTCTGAGAAACTTATACAAGTCTGCTAAACACCTGGCACTGGACCACTGCCCATTCAGCTGCCTGCTGTCGACTTATTCGTTAGATAACATCCCCAGGCAGCAACTGCATGTGTCCTGGCCTCCACTTGGTGTCCTAAGACCAACATCAAATGTTTAAAACATTTTAACTCTTAGCTATAGCATAAAGGGTTTATAGAATACCAAACAATAATCGGACACAAGAGATTGAGTCATTCTTTTATACTCTTATTTGTAATTATTTTGTGTTTGTCTTAGCGAAATTAGAGACAAAAGGTAAAAACAAGTGCTTCCTCTTCATCCACCTAATGCATCTCAAATATTTGTGTCATCACTTGCTTTGTATGAGATGTCCATGCATGAGATCCCATAAAATGTTGCATACTTTATACATACAAATGGTCCTACAAAACAATATTAATTTTAAGGTAAATCCACTTTCAAGGTAAATATTTTCAAAACCAGATATAATTTACAGAAATGCTACATAATGTGCTTAATTATCATAATGTGGAAATGGAAATTCAGACAAACTTTCACATTGTTACTGAGAGTACTTTTCCTTGAAGACTTATAGTTCTGGCTATCTGCATTCCAGGAATATTTTCTTATTTTGTATCATCTCATAACAAATGACCCACTAGGTTAGATTTTCCATGATAGAGTGTTTGACTAAAGAGTCAGTAACTCTTGCAACAGGAACATCCTTAGAAATTAGCTTAGAAATTAGTTGACCAAAGTCTTAAAATTCCCAAGGCCAATCCTTCGGGTTCAATCTCAGACTGTAATAGTGTTTTCTGCACAACAGTGGCTTTAAGTAGCAGATATCTTCACATTTATAATCTATTGGTGGAAAGTCTGGTCCTAAAGTAAGAGCAGCAGTTGCATCTCTCCTTTCATGACAAGTTTTGACACTCAGGAGATGATAAACTTATAGGGAAAAAATGGTTTCTCCATTTTCTTTGGCCATCTATTCCCAGATGAAATTAGAGTAAACATATGAATGATATTTCAAACATTCTGGATAAAGTTAAAGAAGAATGTATTAAGGAACAAAACTTTAGCCAGTATCAATCTTTGACAACAAAGTTGCCATTTAACTATACAACACAAATATATTTACAAATAAAGTGTATACATAAAGAAATGTTTCTTGCATTGTACACACTTGTTTAAAATCATAGTGATATCATAGGCACTCATTTAAAATAGGTCATTGATTGAATTACAACTATAACCTTAATGCAAGTAGTACAGTGAAAGCTTTTTACAATAGAAGACATGTACACATTGGTTGGTCTTCCAGTTGTACTGTTTCTTTGTATACATGTTATGTCTATGTAATTTTAGATAATTATAGAGAATAGATTTTGGACAAGTAATAAGAAAGTAACCAGATTTTCTTTGTAATAAAAGGAAAATGGTTAACTTTAATTGAAATTTTAGTTGAACAGTAAAACTGTATAAAGAATTTAACCTGCTAAGGGAAAAGATGTATTGTGTTTTGCAGACTGAAAGAGTTCTTTCCTGAGTAACCTGGTGTTGGTATTTACTGCGAAATAGATTCATTTGGTAGCCCCGTAGCCAGCTACCCGCAGAGAGAAATCCTACTAGAAATTGTAATAGAATACTTAAATATTATTTCATTTGGGTGAAGCATTCACATATGATATTCTTTATGTTCAGCATAATTATAAACATTTAGTTTGGATACACTTTCCAAAAGACTAAAGTAATTATAAAGATTAACAAGAGATTGTATATTCCTCATTTAAAATTTTAGCCTATTCAAATCTAGAAGTCCATTGTGAAATATGTGAAAATGAGATATGAAATGAATAAGAAAAGAAAATGCAGCAGAATGTACCAGATTTTTTATGTGTTGGATGTACATCTATCTGTTAGCTTTTAGTGGCAGACAGGTGCAGTCTACATAATTTTATTCATAGTAGATACCTAGCATCATATATTCACAGATAAATATTTCTGTGAAATAAAGCTAGGAAAATACAACAGGCACATATGCTGAATTATGTTTAAGCAAGTTTGAACTATATAGTTAAAATGATCTCTTCAAGGGAGCTTCTTATGACCCTCTCACTGGGTAGCCTAAGGATTAATTAAGGTTCCTAGGCTCTTTCAATCTGAGAAACACTATATAAGTGCTATGCATTATCATGGTAAAACGAGAATGAGGCATAAGTGATTTGCAACCTCTTGAAATGTGTGTCTAGCCTGACTTGCAGTTTTTCTAACAAGTTTTATGGATTGGAAAGTGCTTATCAGATTTGAAGATGAAATTTGCTCTACTAAAATTTTGCTAATCTGCCAAAGCAATCTTTGTTCTCTATATATGTAGAGTCATGTTTCTCAAAATAGAAGAAAACTTGAGATATGATTTCAAAGGTAATATAATAAAGTATAATTTTGACATGAGTTATCACTTGTCTATTATTGTTTCATTGACTCAACTATTGCTCTCTTAATTAATACACCTGAAGTCTAGTTAATTTGAATAAGGTAGGCATCCCATTTTATACTTTCAAAGACAGTCAGGAGACTTTTCACTGTTTCCATGAAGCTATGTAGATTTTATTAGCATATATAAATTATGTATCACTGCAATAATGTCAATTCTATAATGTAATATATTTTTCCTTTAATAATTTTTTTATTTCCATTTTATTACAGATTCAGAGAGTGCATGTGGAAGCATTTACATGGTATATTGCATGATGCTGACATTTAGTCTTCTATTGATCCCTTCACCTAGAAGGAACCTTGCCCCAGTAGGAAGATTTTCAGCCCTGCCCTCTCCCTTTGTCCCTCTTTGAGTCCCCAGAGTCTAATGTTCCTATCTTTATTTCTGTGTGCCCAAGTTTTAGCTCCTATTCATAGTGAGTATATTCAACATTTGATTTTCTGTTTCCTCATTAGTTTGCTTAGGTTAATGACCTCCAGCTGCATCCACGTTGCTGCAAAGGACATGATTTTGATCTTTTTGTGGCTGTGTACTGTTCCAGGGTTCATATGTACCACATTTCCTTATCCTATCCATTGTGGATGGCCTCTAGGTTGACTCCATGTCTTCACTATGGTGATGAATATGAGAATTCATGTGTCTTTTGGTAGCTTTAATGTTTTATTTTCCTTTGAGCATATACCGAGGTAATAGGATTGCTGGGTGGAATGGAAGTTCTATTGTTAGTTCTTTCAGAAATCCCAAATACTTTCACAGTGACTGAACATTCTCATCACCAGTGTATAAGAGTTCCTTTGCCCTGCCACCTTGCCCATATTCTTCTTATTATTATTATTTTGGCTTTTAATAATAATAGTCATTCTGACTGGGTATGAGATAGTATCTTGTTGTGATTTTGATTTTGATTTCTCTGATGATCATGATGTTGATCACTTTTCTTATGTTTCTTGGCCACTAGTATGTCTTAAGAAGATATTTTAAATAAACATAAATTATTTCCTCTACTGATATGTGAAATTCTGTCTATGTCCTTCCCCCTTCTCCTACTACATGATTATGGATAATGGTCAAAAATGTGATGTGCTGGTAATATATTTTATTCATACTTGTAAAATGTTTTCTTTGAAAAATACCCCATGTTCTAATTTTATTTTTTTAATTCCTTGGAAGTGGCAATGGGGACAGGAAATTTTAAAGCAATTACTTCTGAGGTGATTCCCAAAATAAACAGTATATTGTTCACTATAAAGTTAGTTTGTTTTGGTAAAATTAAAAATAAACAAATACAAAATAATATAACAAACACCAATTTAACCCACTTAAAACTATCAGTTATTAATACATTCCATGTTCTATTTACATTACTTCTGGTTGTAATTGGAATATATGCCCTCAAGTTCATTTCCTTTCTTCCATTTTCAGAGCACCATTATCATGAACTTGATATTACCTTCATGTTTTCAAATTTATCACAATATTCATTTCTAAATAATGCTGGTGTTTTATATATTTTAATGTTTATGTGAATAAGCTGTGTATTATTTGCATATTTTTTCTGTTAACATTCCTGTTGAGAGCTGCCATTATTGATGGCATAGTTCTCAGTCTACTAATTCTCATATTTCATGACGTGTTTATTGAAATGCTACAATAATAAACCTTCCCAATGCCTCCAGGTACACATGTGAGGTTTCTAATGAATATATAAGAAGAATGGCTGGACTGCCATGTGTGTACAGTTTAACTCTGAAGGGATAAAACATTCTCATTAGCTCCCTGAACTACCATTTTATTACTATTATTGATTCAGGCTAATCGCTTAGTATATATCTTAGATTTTCTTAGATTTTCATTTTTAATGAAGTATTATTGTGAGTTACATTGATTAGAACCAGCATGTGTGTTTAAATATTCATTCTGTTTAATAATTAGAACTATTGTCAGGCCTCTATCAGTACGTGAGAAAAATAAAATGGTAACAGAATTATGACTTTAGAAGGAGGATAAATCTGAAAATCAACTTTATTTTCCTGACACAGTTCACAAAATACAGATACTGCTACTTTTCAAGGACAGCATGCAGCAGAGTGGTGATAATAAATAAATATGCACTGAGTCAACAGTGGCTGGGGATGAGTAGTTTCTTCAATCTTGCCTTTTAATGAGATAAGTATTTGACATATTTTTCCTCTTTCCAGTGGTCCACTTACATGCACCCCAGGTCATCATATGGTAGGGCTGGGGAAAATGAAGAAAATAATAGGCTAGACATATGTAAAGTATGTGCTGGAGATGAAGCTTAGCACACAGAGGTAGATGATTCATCTGGCCACAGTGGTATAGTCATCTCTCATATACCTACAACTACCTATTTATGGGCTGTTGCTAATGACTATTTTTTAAAAATCTGTTTCAGCACAATGGCATAAAAATGAAAGTAGATATTTAACTAAAAATTACTGAATTTCCCTTCAATCAAATTATGGGTGGAAAAGTGCCAATAAACACATGGTGTAATCATAAAGTCTTGGAATCCATGTTAGGACCACAGGCTAAAGTGATATCCTGAAATACAGAGGCTGAGGGTAAAGCAGCTGCTATTTCAAAAGGTAATAGTTAGTTACATTAAGAAATCTATGCCTGAAGATGAAATTTTCACGGGTTTAATATGTGAATCTGGAAAAATTAAGCATGTAATTCTGAGATGCCTGGCTTTTATTTACATCATATTACTATCTTTTAAAATCAATTAGCACATTTTAATTCTAATTTTCTGCACTTAAGAAACATGCATCAGTAATTGTTAGTATTTATCTCCATTAGCTACAGAAGATTCCAAAAATTGAATATGCCATTTAGATGTTTCAAACAGAAAATTAAATATAAAATGATTTTAATTTTTAATCAATCATTGGAAACAAAATAAAGCTGTTGAAATTTTATTGTCCAGATATAAAACATTGAACAATGTGTGATAAATGATTTTAATGTTCAGATAAAAAGCTAAACATTGGTGGCAAATTTTATTGGTGACAAGAAGAATCAGCTTTGGAAAAGCTTGCAAGTAACTGTATTTAAAATCAATATAAAATTAAAAGAAATGCATTTTCAGAAAATAACTATGAATAATTATTGTTAAGAAACAGATTAATTCATATAAATTGTTCCAGAATCGTTATTCTGCTACTGTTTCTCATATTTTAATAATAAATGTAAATAAGTTATTTTCTGTTTTGCTTCAAGATATGTAATTGTGGTTTTACATTTAGGAAGGATTTCATTTTCAAAATAGTTTGAAGATAACTATTTTGTGAATCTATCAATATAGTAAAACAATTTGCCTATAAGGAAATAATATATTAAATAATAAATGATTTTGTATAACAAAAGATTTCAGGATCTTTTGTCGTAAAAATGTTTCCATTGGAAAAATAAAGGTTTAGTAACTTGAATTTTACTAAATATCAATAGATAGTCCTGTGGATTGATGGGAAAAAATGTCCATTCCTTACATTCTTGACTACCCTCAGTAGTTATTATTTTAATAGTTGACGAGCTAATGAACAAAAGTTGGAAGGTAATGTGGTTTTGATTTATATCCCCAGATTACTAATAAGCTCAAGTATCATTTTTTGGTCATTTGACTTTCTTCTTTTCTAAAAAGGATCTATTTTCCTGCACTGCTTTCTTCTACTGGGCTAGATTGTATATATTTTTTTCTAGTATATTTGTACGAGTTATTTTGATTATTTTAGATACTGATATTTTTATTTATATTTTTCTTAGTGATGTTCTGGAGTTTTAAAAACACCCAAGATAATTTTTAAAATTTATGATCTGAAGATTCTCAAAAAGCTAACTTAGAAGTCATCTGTGGCCATAATGCTAACTTCAAATGAAAACACAATTGTGCCACTTTAGCAAACCATACTTTAAAGATACTAATTAGAAAGTACTGAAGTGCTCAATTCTACCTTTTAATAAAACGTGCATTTAAATAGTCATTTCAACAAAATCCTTGACCCTTACAGTAAGAACCAATAATCAAACGTTGATGACCTAGCTCCTGCATGGTTTCTAAATATTTCACAATTGTCATTTTGGTAATAATCACTTAGCATACTTGTTAGAATTACTCCCGGTCTCATTTCAAATGATTGAACCAGGATTTTGGAGGAAAATAGCTAGAAATATCTGTGTAATATTTTGTTTTATGACCAGTAATTATTTGTGGATGTTTGTGAAACTCTGGTCTGACACAAAAGAAATAAATAAACCAAAAACAGAACAACAACAACAACAACCACCTCCCCACCAAGAAAAAAAATAAGCTACACATAAATAATATTAAGCCAGGAATCAGGAATAAATACCTTATCTTTTCTAACTCAGTCTTCTCAAGTCATATGGCCTATCTTCTTTTCATTCTTGTAAATACTACTCCAACTCTCTAGCACTTCACAGTAGTAATTAACCTGCTAGTTTGCAATTTAGCAAATATATGAAACCTATTTTGAACATTTTCTTTGGATATTATTTCTAGCTATACACCATGTGTCAGTTGATGCTATGTATGGCTATAAAATAGCAGTATTTAACAAAAATATTTGACCACTGGGCAAAATTACCTTCTGTAAATGATCCACTGCTACCAAGATTACATCAACAATTTGGAGACTGTTCTGATATTTTGAATTTCATATATTCATGGAAGATTGGAAAGTGACTTCAGATGTCATTGTCTATAATGATAAGTTAACACTCGTGTCAACTTCCAAATTTTCTGCGTTAAAGCAGGTGTGCAGGTATTGGATGAACAGGTATGCCACTGAAGCATAACTGTGGTTACAGTTAAAAGTTTTAGTGAAATTGACTACAACATCTCCACAGAAAACTTAGATTTTGGCTCAGCTAGGAGGTGTTGAAGAAACACATTCTTTATTGTTAATGATTCATCAGCTGGTTCTTTTTTTTTTTTTTTTTTTTGTGGGACAGGGTCTCGCTCTGTCACCCAGGCTGGAGTGCAGTGGCATGGTCTCAGTTCACTGCAAGCTCTGCCTCCCGGGTTCGTGCCATTCTCCTGCCTCAGCCTCCAGAGCATCAGATGGTTCTTAAAGCTAGATATCACAATACTGTGGAAACAGGTAGTTTTGTAATCTAGAATTAGACTTTAAGTTAAGTTAATGATTTTGAGGCCAAATTTCAGATGTATGAAGTGGGGTCTAAGATATCTAGTACCTGTGTGTAGTTATAAAGATCACATAATAACAATTCATTCTATTTGCCTCGTACTTTTCTTTAAAACAAAGATATCATTTAATTGTGTTTTTAATATAACTTCCTGTGGGTATTTTAAGAACATTTGATCTCGTAATAAATAAAATAGTAATACTGGTGAGAATGGTACTTTACTCCAACATTGACATTGCAGAGCTCCAGCTGTTCTGTAAAGAAAAAAAAAAAAAAGAGTGGATGATTGAAGGTTACTTAGGGGCCAGTCTTTATTTACTAAGACTATATAATTATCGGAAGGACACAGAACCTGTGAAGGATGGGAAGCACATGATGAAGAGTCATTGAAAAAGCCTACCTCAAGGATCATCCTGTACATTTCTAGCTTGAAATACAGGATACTTGGTGCTATAATTTCTGAAATAGTGGAATACTGTGGGAAGAAACATGTTTTGGGGATGAAATGGAGGTCTGGTTTGGTATGTGGAGATGTAAGGCATGCAGTTGGATATGACAAATCTGAAGATCAGAACAAAGATCTGGCCTGAAGTTGGGAATTTCTTAATGGTCAGCATAAAAGAGTATTTTAGCCTTGACAAAACCCAAGAGAATCCATGGCTGAGATGTGAACAACTTCAACACCTGTAGATTTAATAAAGATGTCAACAAAATACACACAAGTTCCTATAAAATTAATAGGAAAAGACAAACTACTTAGAGCTATTCAGGCAACTAGCATTTAGCTAGCTATTAGGAAGCAAATTTGGGAAAAAATAAAATGTATAAAAATATTTGATCAGGTTTCCAAATATACAAAATAAAAACCACTTAGAAGACAATACAAAATTATATTATGTTAATGGTACTATTTAATGCTAATAGACAAAATAGAAAGTTACTCTGAATTAAATCAATAGACAGTATATTTTCTATCATTTTCTTTCTTTTCTTCTCAATTTATTTGTTTGTTGTTTTAACTCACTATCAATGACTCCTCTTAATCCCATTACTTTTACTTAACATTGCATTTGTTTTCTATGTGCAATATTACACTGCCAATACAGAAGAAATGCAGAATTTGGGCTGTTATATCAAAACATCTTTGCTTTTCAGATTTGGGCTTCTGGGTGTGGTTAATTTAACTATTATGATCAGGCCTTGATTTTCTGATTTCTGTAGTCACTTCTCCAAAATAATGTCAGAAACTGTGACTACAATAAAATTAAAATTATGCTGACTTTTAAGATAATTATGTTTATGTAAATTTCACGCTTCTTTTTTTGGGTGGGGTGGTGGAGACAAAGTTTTGCTCTTGTGACCCAGGCTGGAGTGCAGTGGTCAGATCTTGGCTCACTGTGACCTCTGCCTCCTGGGTTCAACCATTCAACCGATTCTCCTGCCTCAGCCTCCCAAGTAGGTAGGATTATAGGCACCTGCCACCATGCCCAGTTAATTTTTGAATATTTAGTAGAGATGGGGTTTCACCACGTTGACCAGGCTGGTCTTTAATTTCTGACATCTGGTAAGGCACCAGCCTTGGCCTCCCAAAGTCTGGGGATTACAGGCGTGAGCCACGCCCGGCCTTCAAATTATATTTTCATACCACTCACTTCCACAATTTTTGGAACTATCTGTATTTCTCCTTGGGGGTGGGGTAGGGAATAGTATCAGAGTTATTGAAGAATTTGTGAAGAGAAAGACAATACTACACAAGTTTGACCCATTCACAATACTATAATTAGTGAATAAAACATTACTTTTAAATTCTATTGAGTAAATAAAATATATTACTTTAATAACTCTAAAATATATGGTCATGAAAAAATAGAACAAGGTTCAAATACATAAACAAATAAATGAGGCCAGGAATGGTGGCTCATGCCTGTAAGCCCAGCATTTTGGCAGGCAAAAGCAGGTGGATCACTTGAGGTCAGGGTTGGAGACCAGCCTGGCAAATATGGTGAAACCAGTCTCGATGAAAAATACAAAAATTAGCTGGACATGGTGGCATGCACTGTAATTCCAGCTCCTTGAAAACTGAGGCAGGGAATTGTTTGAGCTCGGAGGCAGAGGTTGAGGGTGACCGAAGACCCTGCCACTTCAGTCCAACCTGGGTGACAGAGCAGAACTCCTTCATCAAAACACACATATTCCACCAAAGCAAACAAATGAAAATAAAAATTTGTGCTAAAAATGTACTCATAGTCAAACTCACATATCTAACAGAAAAAAAGTACTCTAAAACAAAGTTTCCACAAGAGGCAAATAAGAAAACAAATTTATCACCTTGGTATAACAAATAATAAACTGAAGAGACCCACAGAGGAAAAATTTTAAATTTACAAGTAAGTACTCTAAAAGAAGCTGAAAGTCCTCAAAACTTTTCTGGATTCTATGTCTCTACACTGCAAACATGATCACAAAAATGGCCAAGGTAGATCAAAGTGTATCTTAAAACTCAATAAACACTTCAAGTCTCACTAAGAACTGTAATGGAAAATGGACATGTCTGCAGTATTTCACACAAATCTAAACAAATGGTATTTCTTTGTCCTAATTGTTTCACTATTGTGAAAATAACTTCCATATTAATATTGGGGATGTAACAAAGCAGGTCTTCATCATGATAAGTAACATGGAGTTGTCCACACCACTACTCAGGTAGTGAGTGCATACCGAAAGTCCCAGCCATTTGCAATCTCTTCACATTTCCTCCCTGTTAGCCCAGTGTCTCACAGGGCCCAGTGATCCTCAGATTCCTGTGTAGTGGCCTTTCTTGTCTGGGGAGCAGGGTAGTGTGGTGATGATGGCACAGGGCAGAAAGTATGGCAGGAAACCTGGGGTCATTGTAACAGAACATGATGGGCCTGGGACAGCCCATCAGGGAGGATGTAGAGATGGGCCTTGGGACGACATCTGCATGGAGGGTGAGAGGGCCTAGTTGAGCCAAACTGAGCCCTAGTGGCAGCTGGCCTCAGACCTCAGCTGGTGAGGATGATGAGACATCTCGCCTTGAGCCTTGCTTCTCACTCACTGACCTTAGACACTTATTCCTCTCAGGTAGCTTAAGATGCCCCAATCCTAAAATGTAGGTGTTACAGTTCCCTGATGGCCATTTCTCCACCAGCCTTGGATGACCTGGGATTGCTCATTGCAGTCACATTCTTAAGAGCTTGGGTTCTCCATGTGGGCACAACTCCAGAATCAAAGGCCTCTCAGTTAACAGACCTAGCCTGCTTACCTGGCATCCTCTCTATTTACTCTCTAATGGCTCTCTATTCACTCTCTAATGGCATCCTTCCCCTGGGAAGTACCGAGGATTGAGCCACAGAGCTCTGGCTGCTGATCTGGGTCTGCAGAGTGGTACAGGTTAGATCAGATCATGGCTCAAGTCAATTCCCCAGCAGCCAGGAACAACCAGCAGAGCCTTTCCCATGATGTCACTGTGAGCGCCACCTCAGCAATCCTGCAGAACCTGGCAGTCACGGTCAGCCAACCAGCTGAACAAGCTCAGGTAGCAGCTCTACTGCCTACACCTGGGCTTGACCTTCTGATCCCATAACCACCAGACTGCAGTGGAATGAGACATTCTGTATCCTGGAGACAGAGAAGTCAGTCAGGAAGGTTCAAGCCAGGCTGACTCTCACACACAGTTCCCTACCACGCTGGGAGGCACTCCTTATCAAGGACCCAACACAATACTCCTGAATGGTCATGTCATTGTGGAAGTAAAAGTTGTGATGAAGGAAAACTTCATCCTGCTCCTGGTACCAGGATGGCTGAGTTCCTCCCCTACCTGGTCAGGAGAAGAGGATGTACTCAAGGATCATTTCATGTAGCGGGTGAGTGACCTGCTAGCTGGGGTGAAGCATGCGTTTCTCCTTCCAACTCTCCCACTGGGACGCCCCAGGTCCCAGGGTACCTCAACCTGACCAGACACTGGACCCATCCCACAGACCCAGGCTTCTTGGCGGACCTGCATATCCACCATGTAGCTTAGCAGGACTTCATATCATTTGTGATCCTGACCAATATCTGGATGTGCCGCTAATCTGCCTCTGGTCAGGAGCTGCCAGATGATTGGGTGGGCATACAAGGAAACACCGGCAACTTTGCAAGAGCATGCAGAGTGTGGGCGGGGTATCCCCAGGCCTTCGAGCCTGGCACCCTCCTTCCAGGTCCCTGTCTCTATCTTGCATGGGGGCACCCTCATGGCTGTGGTGGTCTTGGTGGTGGGTGGGGCAGGCCCAGACAACCTGCTGTGACTAGGGGCTGGCTCAAGTGGGAAGGTGGTTAGGGGCGGGGTGTTGTGCTGTGGGGCTGCTGCTCAGGGTTCCTGAGCTACAGGAGAACCCTCATGTGCTGGATGCTGGACAGGCTGTGCTGCTGTCCAGGTGTGCAGTCTCTCCTTCTCCTGGTCTCCTTCAGGGGTGGCATATCCACCAGAGGAATCACTGCAGGTAGAAGTAGCTACGGGCTGTGACTGGCTTTCCCCATGGGGTTGAGTCATTTCAGTGGAGGTTATATATGCTCAGGCCTAAACATCTTTAGGTGCAGTGCTGGCAAGGAAGAAATTGTGTCTGGGGAGGTGGTGCCTGTTCCTGGGGACAGCAGCCCCCTGCACAGTGAACCCGTCTTGAGCAACTTGTGTTTCTGGGGTAAGCCTGTTGGACATAGGCATGGGGAGCAGGGAAGTTTCATGGCTGGCATGGACATGCAGACTCCCCTTCCTCATGGAGTTTCCCAGTGAAATGTGCCTTCAACTTTCTGCTGTTATGAAGGGTCCTTTGGCTCTATTCTCCCTGTGAGTGCTGTGCTTGGCTTCCTGTCCCTAGCACGTGCCCTCAGGGCACCTGCAATTAAGCTGTCCTCCTATATGCATGAGCCTGTTCTCGGTTCCCTCATTGTCCCCATGCCCTGAATCCTGGCTGACCCCGGTGCCTACACCTTGTTTCCCCAACCCTGCTCCAGGGCTTGGCATCCACCCTCTGCTGCCTGCCATCCGAGATTGGCAGCTGCAGGATATAGCTCTGGCCCAGAAGCCGGGAATGCCTTCCTGGGATTCATATGCCCAGCTCAAGTGAGGGCGTCGAGAGTCAGTTGCTGGCGGTGTGTACTGGGGCAGGGCCAGGCTGTGCCTGCAGGTCCTCTACTGCCACTCCACATTGGCATCCTCCTTGGCCACCACCTCCATCTCTGCCGCGTCATTCCCCACTAGCATGCCTCTTCCCCAGGGTTGTCTCCTGCTCTGTGCACAGGCTGCCTTCTTCTGACAGCCTCCAGCCTTAACTTGGTGCCCTCCTTGAGGCTCCCACAGAGCAAAGTCTGTGCAGGCCACCCCAGCCCCAGCACCCCTCGCCTCTGGGGGCAGCTCCTGGACAGGCCCGCGGGCCTTGCCCTGCTGAGAACCACGTCCCACACGTACGTGGATACAGGGTTCCTGGGGAGCCCCCAGGACCCATAGCCTGTCACACTCGCCAGGCGGCCCAGATACCCAGCAGGATTAGCTGCGCACAGTAGCCCTGGGTCGGAGGCCGAGGCCATGATTTCACAGCTCCGCTACCAGGCACCACGGCCACCGCTGTGCTTGCGAGCCTCTCGCCAGCAAGGCAGTGCACATGGATCGCGGATTGGCGACCATGGTGGTTAGCCTCCGTGTGCTTACGGCACAGGGCGAGAGGCCCTGTAATGCCACCATGGTACAGCATGCTCAGGAAGGCATGGAACTCGGGTCTGCATTTGCCTAGACCGAGAGAATCCTTGCAGTGTTTCAGCTTCTGGTGCAGACAAATTCCACCTCAGCAACGTGCCAGTAGACTTTGGTCACGCACCGCCCTGTCCCTCCCGCCAAGCCACTGCCGCGCCCTCGCCCCAGCAGGAGCGCTGGTCCCTCTCTCCCCTTTGGATCTGCAGTATTCATTACCATCAGCCTAACCTGCCTAACGAGTGAGATGTTTTCGTGTGTTCCTGATGGGTTAATGTCTTGCCACCTCAAGATGTCATTTAGGGTGTGGGTCTTCCATGCCCACAGTTCAGAGGGCTCACAGTGTCGTGTGACTGAATCCAACCACCACCTGGCATAAGGCAGGCGCAGCTTCTCAGAGGAGCAACAGAGAGGATGCAGTTACAGGCCTGCCAGGGTGGCGCGCTCCTCGGAGATGCCTACAGCCTTGCAAGTAATTGGCGGCCCACCGCCCTCCCTATGATTGGCGGTGGAGGTGGGCGGGATTTCGAGGCGCGGCGGGTGCTTCTCCTCCGGGCCAGCTTTCCTGCAGTTCCTGCAGTTGGCGCTGTGGTGTCCCAGTCGAGGCGTACAACCTGAGGTCAGGCGAACCTCAGAGCTGTTTGTCCTACTGAAAAGTTCTTATATTTTCTGTTTCTCTGGACAGGTTGGTCTCTGAGCAGACAATAGAAAGCAAGGTTTGAGATTTTGTCTATAAAGGGGATGGGTTTTCCATGTGGGTGTTGAATTATGGGAGGAGGCAGTGGGAGAACACCTCAGTGCTATTAAAACTCATTTTTTAAACTCATTGATTTTCTAGAGGATTCTACTAACAGCCTAATGTGTCCGACGAGCTGTGGAGATGGTGCTAAGCGCCATTGTTTTCATGGGCACTTTTATTAAAGCGGTTTTCTCTGTGAATGTGGTCATAATTCAAAATACAGGCAATACACGTAACCCTAAGGTTAAAACTTACACTTTTAGTTAGCACATGTCACATGTCTGATTTGCTTGGAAGATTGTCAAATTTTGACATAAATTGTGTTACTTTAGTGTATGTAGAAATATGGTGACATAAATAACCTCAGTTTAAATGTCCTCTGTAAAAGCCTGTAATTGTCTCCTTCCTTGCAGGACAGTATTAGAAACATGTTTCATGTATCTCCGGCACCGTAAATAATTTAAACCGAATAAGTGGTGTAATCGAGATAAATGGAGTTAGATAGGTAACTGGGACAAAAGGAGGAGCTTAAGTTTTCTGTTAACCTGGCACATTGACTTACTCTTATAATCCTACCATTTGGGAGCGGAGTGAGGAGGATGGCTTGGTCGGGAGTTGGAGACCAGCCTGGGTAACATGATGGGCTCCTTTAGTCTATGCCATTTTGCGTCAGGGACGGTTTAGTGGACAATTTTTCCTCAGACAAGGGTTGCGCGGGAAGAAGAGGCGATGGACACGTTTGGGAGGAGGGCTGGTGGCAGGGCCCAGCGGCACGTGGTGGGACTGGGCTTCCGGTAGGGGCAGTGTGACAGAGGACAGGTGGGGCAGCAGGGCTGCCATGGGGACAGGTGGGGCAGCGGGGAATAGGGAGGATGGTTTCCGGTTAAAACTGTACCACCTCAGGTCATCCTCAGGTGTTACATTCTCTACAGACAGGAGTTACAGGGCACCCTCAGGCATTATGTTCAGGCCACAGATGAGTGCGGGTTGAAGGCCAGGGTTTGGGGATCTTTTACTTATTGTGTATTTCAAATCACTAAAGATGGTAAAATATTTAAAATGTTCTCCCCAAGAACATTTTGATTTATGATTTAGTCTTTTATCCAGATACCATGCTGGGCGTGGTGGTTCACTTGTAAATTCCATCCTTTGGTAGTCCCAAGCTGGCAGATCACTTGGCCCAGGATTTGGAGACCAGCTTGGGCAATATGGAAACCCTTGTCTATTTAAAACAACACAAATTGCCCAGCCTGGTGAAGCCCTCTAGTAACAGCTACTTGGGAGCTGAGATGTGAGAAGATCAGTTGAGGCTGGATGGAGGAGGCTGCACTGAGCAGTGCACTGATACACATCTCAAGTGTGGGAGATATACATCTCAAGAAAGAAATATACAAACATCACACTGTACCTCATAAATATATAGTTTTCAAATAAAATTATTTAAATGGGGCATTCTTTATATTGCAACAGGAAAATTATGATAGCTTTTCTTATCTAATTTTTAGAAATGAGACTTTATCAGATACATACTAAAATGCAGCATTTGTCCATGAAATTAGATGACCCTTTTGCTCTGTGTGTACAAATTTTACATATTTGAAGTAAGAAATGCTGAAAAGATGTCAGCCTTGGGAAGGGTTTACTTGGGTTTTCAACATAGTATGTAATAACATTTTCTCTTTTAGCTTATTTATTTTTATGTAAATATCGATAATTTTTACCATTTGCAGCACAATGGTAAGAAGCAGATTTCCGGCAAGCTTTACATTGGTGCCCTCAATAGAAACCAATGAAAAGATGCTTAAAGCAATTTGTGAAACATGGTCCCATATTAGAAGGTAACTCTTAAAGCCGTGATGTGTGTAATTTCATATGTTATTTCAATATGTATGTTTAAAATATGTATGTTTATATACATATGTATGTTTTGAAAAATTATATTTTTTCAACGTTCATTGTATACCTACATTAAAATGCCTTATTAGTTTTAAACTCTTATTTTGAATTATCTGTTTGATATTTGTAAAATTCTCATAGTACCAGGTTAAGGATCTGTGGTAAGGATAGCCTACTACTTAGAAAGGAATATGAGGAAAACTAAATATGTTGTGGAGTTAGGGAACAAACTGGAATAAAATAGGCTGACTATAGGGTTGACTAGTATTAAGAAGCATAGTAATGATGTAGAGATCAATTATCTTTTGGTTTGATGTAACTTTCAGATGGTTAGTACCTTGGTGAGTCCATTATATGAATGTAAAAGCTTTTCATATACTTAGTTCTTTTGATAAAGGATCAGAACACAAATCAGAGGTTTGCATTTATTACTTTGAGAACCCTCAGATGCTAAGAATGCTGCCAAAGATATGAATGGAAGGTAAGAGTCTTATTAATAATATTCTAACTCTGTTCTTCAATTAACAGTATGTATAGGTCTTTCTAATATTACTAAACTTTTGAAGATCGTAGAAAGTCATATGAAGCCATCCTCTTCTTTATATCTATACAGCAAGTGTAGTTTGGAAGGGTATTGGATTAACATTATATAAATTAATATATAATTTTTCTATGTTTGTATTTCAATATGAGTGCAAATAGATTTTGAAAAGGTTTTGAAGGGCTTTAAAAGTTGGAAGGAACCTTCATGTAAATGAAAGTAGTAAGTCAATATTTATTAAATGCTATTAATGGAATTACTTCCAATTCATGAAATACTCAGACATGACAAACTGTGGATAGACATCTAACAAACTCACAAGAAGGAAAGATTCTTTCCCATTTTCTGAAAATATATTCTTGAGAAGTATATTTAAATGTTAAGTCCTTAAAAATAGAAAATAATATGAAACAATCAAGTCAGGTAACAGAAGAAGTACCTGTCATTTTGCCCCATCCTGGCTCTTTTCTCCTAAGGACATTTCTTTCCTGTCACTAGAGTGATTTATGTAACATGAATATCAATTACTCATTTCCCCCGTGTGTTTGGGACTTGTTTTGACCAACCAATGGTCTCTTGTCCTGCTGAGTTTTAAATGTAGGGATTATTGTGTGTTTCCTAAAGCTTTAAAATTTTATCTAATTCTATTAACTATTGAATTCCAGTACACTAGTCAAGATCCTTCCATTTGGCCCTTAGCAGTTTTTGCTTTATAATAGTATCCTAATGAGGCCCGGCATGGTGGCTCACACCACCATGGACGTGGCTGAGGCGAGCAGATCCGAGGTCAAGAGCATGAAACCAAAATGGCCAACATGGTGAAACCTTGTCTCTACTAAAGTACAAAACATTAGCCATGTGTGATTGTGTGTGCCTGGTTCCAGATACTCAGTAGGCTGAGGCAGGAATCAATGGAACCGGAGGCAGAGTTGCAGTGAGCGAGATCACGCCATGCTCTCAGGCTGGTGACAGGCGAAATCCATCTCAAAATAAATAAATAAATAAATAAATAAATAAATAAATAAATAACATTATCCCAATCTGGTGATAGCTCCTGTAAGTCTTACGCTATCCTCAGATGCTTTTGAACTTCTTGAGAATTATCTTTCCTGATGCATGTCTCACAAATAACAATTTATGCTTCAAAACAACTTAGATTTCATATTTTCTTCCTCATTGCATATTGTAGGTATTTTGTACTCACCGTACTATATATTAATCTGTTGATTTGAAATTGTATATAATGCTATTTAAGTCTGCCTTTATTTCTGTTAGATCTAGCATACTTCAGGCACATAGCAGAGAGTAGGGTTTTATTCACTCTTATAAATTAGTAGATTAAGCTGTGGTAGAAACCGGAAGTAGCTTTTGGTTAGGTGGCTTTGTGGTAGTGATGGAGATAATTTTGACTTATGTATAGTAATCTATGATAATTTCTTTCTTCCCCTATTTTTCAAGCAAAAGAGCAGATAATTTGTATGAGAGTTTTTGTTTGTTTGTTTTTAAGATGCAGACTCGCTGTGTTTGCTAGACTGGATTGCAGTGGGGTTATCTTGGCTCACTCAACCTCGCCTGCTGGGTTCAAGCGATTCTCGTGCCTCAGCCTATGACTACAGGGACTACAGACACGTGCCACCACACCCAGCTAATTTTGTACTTTGAATAGAGATGGGGTTTCACCCTGTTCCAGGATGGTCTCTAACTCTTCTCCTTGTGTCCATGCCTCCAGCCCTCCCAAATGTTGGGATTACAGGTGTGAGCCACTGTGCCCAGCCAATGTTATTTCTAAATTACTTCATCTCACATGTCTTATTGTGTTAAAATAAATATGAATGTTATATCACATAAATGTTGAAAGCCAATAAAGGAAGTTCTTAGAGTTTTCAGCGAGAATTAACAGTTAAGTAATTTTGGCTGACTTCAGAATTGTCTGACTGGGAAGGAAGCAGCCATAGGCAAATCTGGGGAAAATATTTTGGCCCAGAAATAACAAAAAGTAGTTTCAAGGTAGGAACAACTGGTGATGTGGCTGCAGAGAACTTTGTAAGGAATTTGAGACTTACTTCCCCAAATAATAAAAGGCATGGAATTTTTAAATCAAGTTATTAGCTGAACTGTTTCCAAAAATTGCTGACCTGTGAACAAGATTACAGTGAAAAATGTTATTGTGAAATTAATTGGATATTTACATTTTGAAATTAAGTACTATTAGAGTCATTTTTGGGGCATATTTAAGGCAATATAAGAAAAGAGTAAGCAAGAAACCTTAATGAGATCAAACAGGATCACATTCACAGAAACATTTTTAAGAGTAAATATAGCATTGTAAATCATATGGGGATATTTTATGTAGTATTAGCAAATCAAGCGAGAAATAATTCATAATGACTGATGTGAGTAATTACTGAAAAGTAACCTCCTTTTTAAATGACACAAGTTTCATTGGGACACTGAAACTTTTAAATCAGTGATGTGAATACACAGATGAAGTGTTCATATATTGTAAAAAACGATGTATACCATTCTTCCATAGAAGGTGTGATGGTTAATCTTCTTTTTGTTGTTGTTTGAGTTTTTTTTTTTTTTTAAATAAAGGAGAAGTTTTCAAGGTGTTTGAATAATAAATTTGTGTTTGATCTCTCTTAATGGAAGGCATATGCTCAGTAAATGTCTCAAATTTAGCATTGTGAAAGATGTATTCATTTTAGGAGAAAAAAGTTTCCTTTGGGAGAAAATACCTCAAATTGAACTATAGTTGATCTAAAAATGTCTTAAATGTCTTACATTAAATGTGCCAGTGTTGTTGATAGTCCCTTAATGCTTTTAGTCTTTGGATGGAAAAGCAATAAAAATAGAACAAGCCAAGAAACCATCATTTCAAAGTGGTGGTGGCGGAGACCACCAC
The DNA here is from genome assembly GCA_030247045.1 of Colobus guereza. NCBI lineage: Eukaryota > Metazoa > Chordata > Mammalia > Primates > Cercopithecidae > Colobus > Colobus guereza. Next base: position 5,163 of record DAKLCV010002384.1, on the reverse strand, counting down.
CTTCTTCAAAAACAGAAGACCTTCAGGAAGTCTGAGATCTGCAAAGAGTAGTCGAGGAATAAGAGGATGGCTTCCTCACATGAAGGACACCTGGGTAATGTTTTAAATATAAAGATGGAACCATAGGACTGAAAGAAAGTAAGTTTGAAGATATCAAAATTTCTCAATTTTGATGTATTTCCTTTATGAACAGAAGATTAACTTATTGATAAGAAGCAATATTTCTAAGTACTAAAGGTGTATCATAGGAATGATTGAACTAATGTCTAAAATTTGTTTTAAAATTGTAATAGCGTTGCATTGAAGTAACACAAATTTCAACCTGAATTGAGTTTATGAATGCTGATTGCCTGCACTCAGGGTTTTCTACAGAACTCATTTATATTCATTATCCTTTAGAGTTTTCTACTTTCGGCACAGAATTTCATAAATCAGTTATATTATCAAAGTATGGTGGAATATTTAAAAGTTTCCAGTAGGAAAAATAGTAACTCAGTACTTAAGATTGATTTTGCATGTTGTTTTCTTGTGTATACATGTGCAAATATCTATGCAAATCTATTGATTTACAATTTTAATGCAGGAAAATTGTACATTGGCTGACATAAGCATTTTCAATTTAAGTAATGTGGATTATAATTTCTGAAAATTGTCTGTGACTCTGGAAAGATCTAAAACCACTGCTTCACAGGTATGTATGTATCTATCTTTGCTGGAGGATGAGTCACTGAAAATGATATTTATGAGTGATTTACTCAATAGAAATGAGCGGTCCAATTTTACATATAAAAGACACAAACCATTATTTTTTTTTAAAAAGATAAAACTATTGGATGGAGACTGCTGGGTGTTACGCCTGTCACTTCAACTGCAGGATACAGGGCAGGTGGACCACAAGGTCAGGAGTTCCAGACCAGCCTGGCCAACATGGTGAAACCCTGTTTCTCCTAAAGATGCAAAAATTAGCCTGGTGTGTAGCATGCCTGTAATCCCAGCTACCTGGGAGGCTGAGGCAGGAGAATCGCTGAACCTGGGAGGCGGAAGTTGCAGTGAGCCAAGGTTATGCCATTGTGCTCCAGCCTGCGTGATAGGGCAGAGTCCATCTCAATAAATAAATAAACAAATAAATAAATAAATCCTTATTATCTATTAACCAACTGAAACTCTAACAATTAATTTGGAGTTTAATGACCAGATATGTAATTAACTGGAGATGTTTTTAAAGTGGAAATTACAGTGTTTGCTTCATTTAAGATGCATGGCTTCCTGGCTATTTTGTCCCATTGATCTTGAGGTGAGGTTCAATTATACCTTGCCATGTATGAGAATGTATATATTCTAACCTTAACACCACCTGGTAATTGGCATATAGCTACATTTTGTAGATCTACAAAAATATTTTTATATAATTAATATCAATTCTTAAAGACTATTAAAATTCAGCATAGTCTAATCTGAAAATTAGTGTCTCATAAAGGGAATTTTAAGAATTCTATATTGTGTTAACAAATTTTAAGGTAATGTATTTTCCTGATATGTCACTTCTTGGTATTGTAAATATTTGAGTTTCTTTGAATTTAGTTTATCTTTATGATATGCTTTGAAATTTTTCCTCATAACAGAATGATATAATCAGTCATTTATCATTTTCTTTTAATTTTTTTTTGTGTATTATACTTAGATATTTTATTGATAGATTTCTACTCCTGTTCACTCCCCATTTTCCATCTCTCTCACACCAATATATTATGATGCTTAAGTTTCTTTCTAGATTTTCTAAATGGACTTTTATTGCTGAACTGTACTAATTTCATATAGAAATGTTAATTTTATTGGTTTAGACAAATGTGAATTTGTAAGATTATAATATTGAAAATCTTTGTAAACAACTAAAACTTAGCCATTTGAAACAGTGATATTAGTTAAGTAAAAGATTTTGTTTGAAATCAGATGATGTGGATACACTCTGGATCTCAGCATGAGTTCTTCTAGGGGCCATTCAGTTAAAGGGTCATCTTCAAAATGGAGGTCCTCTTCCTAAAATATCTGCTCTTTCTGCTATGTGCAGAAGCAATAGTTGGATCGGGGAGCCAAGGTAAATGCTACCTGACAGAAAGACTGTAGTTTTCTATCACTAAAATGAGTTATTTTACCTGAATGCTTAGCTTTAAGTTCATTGAAGAAAAGAAGTGACATATACATGGATGTAATTACTGATTGATAGCTTTTATTATAGTTTCTATCTCACTAGTACATTTCAGATTTATGTTGAAGAAATACTTGAACTCTCACTGCAGATCAAAAGTGATTAGAGTGAGGCCAACATTCCTTTTAATCCTGTGTTTGCTAGAAATTCATAATTTTCCTCTAAGTTCCCACAGTATTCTTTGATGGGGTCTTCTTCATATAATTCTTCCATTTACTAGGTCCCTGTAGTGGTCCCTGGTGTCCCAGTCTAAAAGTTGCTTGTTCAGTTTCTTCATTGGGTTGAGTCTTGCTCTTACCAGGTCAGAGTGCATTGGTGAGATGATACATGACAGCCTCAAATTCCTGGGCTCAGGCAATTCTCCTGTTCCACCTCCCACGTTTCTGCAACTACAGGCATGACCATCATACCTATAAATTTTTTCCTATATTTTTTTAGAGAGGATCTCACTACACTGTCAAAACTGATGTGAAGCCGGGGCTCAACAGTCAGCTGCCTCCGCCTTCCACACTCATTCAGTGTGAGCCGCTGAGCCTGGCCATCAACCTCTGACACCTCAGTAATGCATATGTGCAGGCATTCCCACTGCTTATGAAGATTCAAAAGAACTAGAAGAGCATTTAGCAGACAAGGGTCACTGGGCTTAAACATTATTTTTAAATAAATTTAAGGCTTGAAAGGTGAGAGCGATGAAGGAGTCAATATTCTTAAATTTAGTGGATATCACAGAAGTGCAGGGTTGTGAAATATAGGGTGATGTAAATCAATAGTTGAGATTGTACCGGGATGTTTAAACAGTAACACAAGATCCTTGGTGTAGATTTGAAATTATTTGAGGAGAATTTAGAGCTAAAGTAACATGAGGGTGAGCAGTTGGATTGAATAAGTAATATTTTGAGAAGGAGGTGTGAGACTGCAGACTGGACAGAAGAAAACAAGACAGTAAATAAAGTTCTTAGCAAAAGTTAAGCAGAACAAATTAAAATTCTTTCTTAGTCCTCCGCCCTAATATGGAGGAAATTGAAAACTACCATTTTCAATTTTACATTTCTATGTAAGTATCAGTGAACTAGGAATTTATGGGCTTTAGGATCTACAAGCCAACACATTTCCGTTGGAAAATTAGAGTGAAGGTATCATAGGTGAAGACTGACCTCTAAGGAATAGCAGGTGAAGAGTATATTAAAGGGCTTTTCTATTTTGAAATACAACATTGTTGTAATGACCCCTTTCATAGTATTGCTTATTGCAGTAAAAGTAAATCTTAGCCATCATTAGAAAATCTTCACTAGCACATTTCATTTTCCATTTAAATAGACCAACCAGTTAGTGATAAAGGAGAACTTTTATGTAAACATTTACATGCAGTCATTCAAAGTGGCAGTTTGTGTGTGTGGTTGAACTGAACAACATGGGAAAAACTTTCTTCAGCTGAAGTATGTAAACTTTAAAATCATGATTAGTTTGATGGTTTTCAGTGTTATTCCTGTATTATTAGTAGTCATCAGTAATTCCATGAAAAGAAAATAATAACTAAGTTATTAACCATGTAATGAACTTTACACTAAGAATTAATGTTTGACTTCAGCTTCAGTGAAGAACTGGCCTTGTAGGAGCCATGGGATTATCAAAAGCCATAAGAAATATTCAGTGTCATGACTGCCTAATAATTTAGAAATGAAGAACAGAGTCATAGAAGAAATAGAATTGTAGAAGTTGTTTGAGAGAAGAAAACAGTGTTTGTTTGGTGTTCTTTTCAAAATGTTCATCATTTTAATATTAAGGTCCCATGTCACGTGGAAGAGAATATGGAAGTCCTCCATGCAGAGAGCCAACCTCTTCCTGGAGACTGACCATATGTCACGAAGAGATGATGGTTATGCAATAGGAGGTAAAGGAAAAATGAAGAAACACAATTGATTTTTTGTTGTTGTGATGATTAAATTCACATAACAAATTAAATATTATAAGGTAACTAGTTAAGTGGTGTTTAATATATTCTGTCATGCAGCAACTACCTCATCAGTTCCAAAACATTTTCATCACTCTAAATTAAAACTCCAACTACCAGTTAAGCAGTCCCTTCCATTTCTTCCTTTCCTTAGCTGCTAGTAAACACCGATCTGTGTTCTGCCTCTGAACCACCTGTTGTAGGCATTTAATTAATGGGGCTCAAACACAACACAACTTCTTTTTATCCTTGATGTCCTGAAGGTTCATTTACATCATAGCACTTTACTCCTTCCCCAGTTGTTAACCCATTATTTTATCTGGTTGTTTCCATCCCAGTATTTCTATGCCAATATTTGTTTGAGTACCGTATTCAATTCTGGGTGTGTATGATGGAATTGCGTGGTCTATGATAGCTATGTTTACTTTCCTGAGGACCACCACGTTTCGCATAGTAGCTGCATCATTTTCCATTCCAACTAGCATGTATCAGGGTTCCAATTTATCTACATCCTCTCAAACACTGTTATTTCCTCCTTTTTAAATTTACTGCCATTCCGGTTGTGTGTGGGATATATGATATCTCATTTGGATTTGAAATGTATTTTCTGCACCCATTAACTCATCAGCATGTACCCCAGAACTTAAAGTATAAAAAACAAAAATGCATTTTGAATCACTGATTATGAGTATCTGTCCCATGTGCTTTGGCTGTTGCCTATTTCATTTGGAGAAATATCTATTTAGATGTTTGGCCTTTTAATTTTTTTAAGCGTAGTTAGTTATGTTTTGGATACTGGAAGTTAAACTTAAATTTTTAAACTTATGACAAGAACTCATAAAGTTCCCGAGACTAGGATTATGCTCCTATCTAGAGGCCATCAATGTGATTATGGTCGTTGTGGTACGGACGAACATTCTCTAGAGGATATAGGTAATTAATGTTTCTGGATTTTCAAATAATTTCTTAAATTTTCCCGTCAATAACATTGTTTTTCAAAGGAAAA
>DAKLCV010002400.1:0-35195 GCA_030247045.1 Colobus guereza | reverse complement strand
CGGGTTTCACCCTGTGTTAGCCAGTATGGTCCGATCTCCCCACCTCGTGATCCCCTTTGTCGGGGCCCCCCCCAAAGTGGGATTACAGGCTTGAGCCACCGCCCCGCCAATGTTTTTTTTCCATTTTTTTTTGGATATTTTGGATTTTTAATTTTTTTTCATTGATCTCTTTTCATTAAGGAGCATTGTTTAATTTCCATGTATTTGTGAATTTAAAAAGTTACCTTGTTACTGATTTCTGGTTTTTTTCCCACTGTGGTAGGAAGATGCTTATCAAGATTTCAGCTATTTGGGTTTTGTTGAAACTTATTTGTGGATAAACATGTTCTCTTCTCAAGAACTTCCATGTACTGAATGTATGATGAAAAGAATGTGTATTCTGCAGTTGTTGGAAAATGTTCCAAAATGTCTTTTAAGTCTTCTGGTTTTGTTTCTTTCCATTTAATGTTTTTTATTAATTTTGTATATCTGTCCGGAGAAAAATGTTGAAGTCCCCAACAATGTATTAAGTCTCTTCGCCTTTAGATTTAATAACTTTTGGGTTTTTGACTGGGTGTTTGATGTTGGGTAAAAAAATTTTTCACAATCAATCCTCTGGCTAAATTGGCCCCTTTGTCATTTTAATGACTTTTTGGTTTTTTCGCTTTTGTTTTTAAGTTTGTTTTTTGGGTATAGCTACTTCAACTCACTTTGGTTTTTGCCCAAGGGAATTCTTTTTTTTTCCCTTCAGTTCCAGTTATATAATCACAAAAAGGCCCTTACAGGGAAGGTGTTCTTTTAAAAAAAAATTTTTGGGTCATTTTTTTTTTTTTCAATCCATTCTGCTAGCCAAAGTTTTTTATGAGGAATTTAACTGTTTTCATTGGGGTTATTGATGGTGAGGACTTACTCCGTCATTTTTTAATTATTTTTCATTGTATTGTATATCCTTTGTTTATTTATTTGTTTTTTTTTTTTTATCATTGCAGTTTTTAGTTTTTGGTGATAAGTTTTGATTATTTTTCCTTTTTTTTCTCTTACCAGTGATCTTTTTATTTGTTTTCCCCTTTATAGTGATTATCATTTTTTCCCCGATGTAGGGCTTCAACATTTCTTGTAAGGCGCTAGTAGTGAGAATTTCCCCCAGTTTTGCTTGCCCAGAAAAACTTGATTTCTCCCCATTTATAAAAATTTTTCGGGAAAAAGTTTTTTCTGATTTTTTTTTTGTACTTTTAATTATATCATTCATTTTCTCCTCCGTAAGATTTCAAAAGAAACCCCCCTTGAGTCTAATGGGGATTACCTTTATGTGACTTATGCTTTTTTCTTGCTTTTTTGGAAAAAATTTCATCTGCATCTGAGTAAGTACCAGTTATAGGACTGTGTTTCAAGACAGGTGCGGGTGTGACCTCATGTAGTTTTTGGCTGATTTTGTCAGCAGTAGCTGTGGGGACCCGTTTGGGCCCTAAAAGTTTTTGGGAGTCTTTGGTATTTAAAATCCTGTGTCAAAGGCATTGGGGGTTTTCATTCCTTTTCCCACATTGGGAAGATTTAGGTGAGTATCCCACTGGGGAGATCTGACATGGCCTGTAAGTAGCTATAGCTGGTTCCAGGTTTAGATGCTGTGAATGGTGCAGCACCCCAGGCTGAAGGTCCATGAACTTTGTGGCACTGGTCTTGAGGTGTTTGTTTTTGTGGTGAGGCTGAATGCAAGCTGCCCAAAGAGCCAGATCTGTGATCTGTGACTTGAGGTACCCTTGAGCTTGGGTCCAAGGATTTGGTTAGTAGATTCATCCCCAGTGCAGGGAAAAGGCACTGGACCAGCTCTGGGGAAGAAGTGTTTCTCTGGGTGTTTGGGCCAGGTAGAGGGTAGTGCTGAATTACTAACCCCCGCCAATAGGGGTCAATGTCAATGTTAGCAGGTTGGGGGTGTGGAGGTGGCTCCTCCTCCTCAAAGACTGTATAGTGGGGTCGCAGTATTTCGACACCTGAGAGGGCAGTAGCAGCACCTGAATAGGGAGCACAGCTGTCCTTTTGGGCCCTGTTAGGTAGAAAAAACACCAGGATTTTACTTTGAAAAAGGGGTGTCTCACAGCTCAAGCTCTAAATGTTTTAGTCCAGCTCCCAGGGGCTTAGGAACCAGTTGTTTGGCCTGTAACCACATTGTCTCATTTCAGCCACTGTTTTTTTTCTCTGGATGCAGGGACGCAGCAGTTTAGCCGGGGATATACAGTTGCTCAGCTTTGGCCAGGCAACGATTTTCCCACCTTTGGCCGGACACCATTTTCTGGGAAAATGGAACTGCTAAAACTTAGGCACAAGGAGGCATGATTGCTCAAAAATATCTAAGGTATTGTTTTCTAGAAGTCAGGGTACTGTTTTAATCTGGACTCTGAGGGTCAGGGAAGTAGGTGATCAACCCACCTCCACTCTGGCCCCACGAGGAAAGGTATAACAGCTGCTACAGCTCACCTTGGGATGTTCAGTCACTAGGCTGGGGTTGTTTTGGTGGCAGTTTAGCCTCAGGGATGAAGGAGACCTGTGCCTACTTTGCACCCTGTGCAAGTCGTGAGGTTCTAGCTGCAAGATGGTATAGCACAGTAACCATATGGGCCACAGAGGGTTTCAAAAGTAGTGTTAACTGCTTCTCTGGAGAGCACACAGCTTTGTGGACTCTAGACAGTTCCTTCAATGGGCTTAGATAGTGCCTGTGACAACTGCAGGGCACCTCTACCATAGTGAGGTCTGTGCATGTCCAAGGTGTTGATGGAGTTGCGGGTTCTCTTGTTTACTCCTCACTGTGTGGAGAAGTTCCTCTTGTTCCCAGCTTATCTCAGTTTGGGAGGAGTGGTGAAGGCCTGACATTTCTTCCATTCTTTTGTAGCTATTCTGTTTCTGTGCTCAACAGGTTCCTGCTCCTCTCTGATTTTCTCTGGAACCTCCTTCAGTTATTCTTATTAAAAAGTGGGTGTTTTTAGTCATTCTCATTTCTGTTGAAACAAGCACTAGGGACTTCTAGTCAGCTTTGCTCTTAATTAATCAAAGAGATAGAAATATTTTGACTGAGCTTTATAAAGCTATAATGGACAACTTAAAATTTGGGGGAGAAAATCCCCCAGAATAGGTTGAGTTAAATTTACCATATGTCAGGCTTTCTCAAAATTGTGTTAAGTAACTCACCCTATTTAATCCTTACAACATCCTAGTGAAGTTAGATACTGTTATTTTTTAATATGAGAACACAAATACTTATAAAATATTCTACCTAGTGTCACAGAGCTAATTAGTTACAAAGTCGGGGGTCTGACTGCGGGAGCCCCCAGTTTACCAAAAATTTCCCTTCTGTTGCTTAAACTTCAACCCCATCTCACCCATGCTGTTTTCTAGAATGCAGTGGTTTAAAAGAATAGATGTGATATGTTTAGAATATGGAGAACCTTTTAAAAATAATTTGTTAGGAAATTAAAAATAAAATTAACCATTTTAAAGTAGTAGAGTACATAAAATTGTCATACAAACAGGACCTCTATCTAGTTCTAAAATGTTTTCATCAGGCCAAAGAAAAAATCCATTGCAATTTTTCCTCGTCCCAACACCTGAAACCCGGGAAAACCACCAAGGGCCCCTTTTACGTTTTCTGGATATTTCATATGAATGGAATCATACAGTATGTGACATTTTGTCTGTTTTCCCCTTAGTATATTTTGTTCACTTAGCATACATTGTAGCATGTATCAAATACTTAATTCCTTTTATGGTTGAGTAATATTCCCTTCTATGAATGTACCACATTATGTTTATCCATTCTCCTGCTAGAAATATGGACTGTTTCCACCTTTGGTTATTATAAAAAGTGTTGTTATAACATGTGTGCATGTGTACTATTTGAGTCCCATTTTCTTTTTTTTTACTTTATTTAGGTTTGGTTCACATGTGAAGGTATGTCATAGATAAGCTCATGTCATGGGGTGTTTGTTGTACAGATTATTCATCAGCCCGGAATTAAGCTCAATACCCAACAGTTACCTTTTCTGCTTCTCTCTCCAACAGTTATCTTTTCCGCCCTTTTTTCTCTCTCAAGTTCCCCCCCAGTGCCTATTGTTTCCTTCTCTGTATTCATAAGTTCATCATTTAGCTCCCACTGATAAGTGAGAGAAAATGAGTATTTAGTTTTCGTTCCTCACTAGTTTGTTGAGAATAATGGCCTCAGACAGTTCCATCCACGTTCCGCAGAAGACATCATGTTCTTTTTTATGGCTAATAGTATTTGATAGTGTTATATACCAATTTGCTTTTATCCAACCCCAATTGATGGACAAGATTGATTTCTTGTTTTGCTATTGTGAATATTGCTGCAGTGAACATTTGTGTGCATTTTTCTTTATGGTAGAATTATTTATATTTTTTTTGAATATTTACCCAGTAATAGCATTGTGGGGTAAATGGTGGTTCTGCTTTTAGCTCTTGAGAAATTGCCATACTGTTTTCGTAGGGTTGAACGAGTTTACATCCCACCAATGGAGTATAAGCGTTCCCTTTCCACAACCTCACCAGCATCTATTACTTTTTGTTGAATTTTTTTTAATTCTCTTCAGTATATACACAGAGGTGAACTTAAGGGTCATAGGTAATTTTGTTTAATCATTTGAAAATTTAAATTGTTTTCCACAGCATTTTAGCCATATTACGTTACAATCAGAATGTTCAAGTTCTAATTTCTCACCAGCACTTGTTATTTTCCATTTTTAAAAACTATACCCATTCTAGAGGCTGTGAAGTGATACTTAATTGTGGCTTTATTTGCATTTCCAAGCCCAATGATATTGACCACTTGTAAACATGTTTGTTTGCCATTTGTATTTTATTTATAGAAATATCATTCAGTCTTTTGCTCATTTTTAAATTGATTGTTAGGTTTGTTATGGTTGTTGAAGTTGTTTATATTTATCCCCCTTCAATACTGATCTTTATCAAAATATGTTTCAAAACTATTTCCATCCATTTTGTAGACTGGATTTTACTTTGGTAATGTCCTTCCTTTGATGCAAAAAATTTTTAAATTTTTGACAAAATATAATTTATCTATTTTTGTTTTTCATCCCTTTTTGGTGTCATGTGTAAATCTGTTGCCAAATCCACTTTCATGAATAGTTACAACTATTTTTTTATTCTAAGAGATACAGTTTTAGCTTTATATTATATTTAGGTTGTTGATCATCTTGAGTTAACTTTTATATAGTAGTCCAACTTTTTCCTTTGCATTTGGAATCCCGTTGTCCCAGCACATTAAAGAAATTTTTTCCACTAAAAGGTGTTAGTATCTTTTTTGTTTGTTGAATAAGGATTGAAATTACTAACTTAATCCAAAGAATCAGGAGAACCGAAGTGCCGGACCTGCTGCATGTTTTCTTGATATGTCTGTCATACCAGGTTCTTTTTATGTTCAAGAAGGCCCATCCCAGGTGTACTCCTGTACAATGGCTGCTTCTCCTGTTAGTAAAGACTTTTAAAAAAATAGGAAGACACCAGATTTGTCTCCCCAGCTCAGACCCACAAAGTGATTCATTATTAGCAAAGATACAAAAATTGATTGACATGGGTCCATTCAGGCCCATTCACAGCCTTTTGGGTTCCACTTTTTCTTCCTTCTCTCCTTTAATGTGACAGCTTTGTTGCAAAAATAATTGCGTACATAAACTGCAAATATTTAAATTGTACAACTTGTTGAGTTTTGACATATGTATACAACTGTGAACCATCACAACAGTGAAGATAATTTCTTGTCATTCATTCACCACCTCAATTCAACCAAAGATGTTTTCTGTCACTATAAATTAGTTCCAGTTGAAGTTTATATGAATGAATCATACAATATATCTTTGATCCGTGACTTTTATTTCAGTTTTTAGATTCATCCATGTTGTTGCATGTATCTACCTTTTTTTGTTTAGTAGTATTTCATAATAAGGGTTTCCACAATTGCTTTCCATTCTTCTACTGATGGGCATTTGGGCTATTGAACTTTGGGGCTTTTTGCAAAAAGTTACTATTAAATTAGTGTATAAGTCCTTGTGTAGATGTATGCTTTATTTATTTTGGGCAAACACCCCAGGAAAATTTAAAATCAAGGTCCATGTTAGGTGCATTTTTAAATTTTAAAAAAATTTTCAACCATTTTCTGAAACACAAAAGAAAAATTCAATTTTATCTCGTGTCATCTTTTTGCTACTACAATATTTGGAGATTCTTAAAATAAATGTGCATCTATGTCACCTATGCCTTGATTGCCTGGAGTAGATTTATTTGTTATTTTTGCACCTTCGTTCCTAAAAAAGTCCTTTTTCATAGGGGGGATGATTAATCAGCTTTTGATGAATGAATGTCAGATAATGGCTTATCTTTAACATATGTGATTTGAACCAAAATGAATGATAGGACAAAATTGGAGAGGATGAGGGAATAGAATAGATAAATAAAATAACACTGTTTTTTAAAATTATGCATGTAATTCATGATGGAAAAAATCCAAAATAAAGAGTAGCTTAAAGAAAAAATGAAAATCATTGTGTTCCTTCATGTCACTTTAAAAAATTATTTTGTTGTTTTATTTTCTCCTGATATTCTTTTAAATTAAGGACACTGGTTCTCACCCCTTCCACACATCAGACAACTCAGAGAGCTCTGTTAATAGGTCTAATGTCGGGATTCCATTAAAATTCAATTTAATAGATCTGAGGTGAGTCTCAGTGTCAGTATTTTTTTTAACCATCCTTCCAAGGTAGTGATTTTTATACAACAAAATGCATTTAAGCATAAGTTCAATGAATTTTTATAAATATCCTCCCTATAAACACCATTCTAATCAAGTATAGAATGTTTCTATCATCCTCAAATACTGTACATTTAATCCAAGGCAACCCCTGATCTGGTACTATAGAAATGGTGATTATTTGCAATTTCATAAACAGAATCTAACAGTCTGGCTTTTTCACTCAGCATGTTTAAGAGACATCATATTGTTCAATATCCAAGTTTATTCTTTTACTACTGATTAGTATTTCATTGTTGGAGGTACCACATTTTGTTTAACCATTTACCTGTTGATGGGTATCGGACTGTGTCCACGCATTGACTTACAAGTAGAGTTTCCATGTACATTCCTGTAAGCTTTGTGTGGAATATGTTTCATTTTCTGGATAAATGCATAGAAGTGGAATTGTTGGGTCATATGGTAAGTGTGTGTTAACTTATAAGAAATTTCAAATCTTTTTTTTTCCCCAAGACAGAGTCGCTGCCTCCCAGACTGAAGTGAGTGGCCATCTCAGTTCACTGCAAGTTCCGCCTCCTGGATTTACCCTATCTCTCTGCCTCAGCCTCCTAAGTAGCTGGGACACAGGCACCCACCACCACGCCTGGCTAATTTTTGTGTTTTTAGTAGAGACGGGTTTCACTGTGTTAGCCAGGGTAATCCTCATCTCCTTAGCTGGTGATCCGCCCACCTTAGCCTCCCAAAGTACTGGGATTACAGGAGGAGCCACCACGCTCGCCCTGGAGGTCATACAGTTTCTAAAAGCCCCTAGAATGTGTCCTTTCTGTATATAATACATATAATACATCAGTAAAAAGTGAAGAAAAAGTAACTTCTAAATGATTCTAATGTGCAAAGTTGAGAACCACTGAGCAAGACTAGACAGACAAGTCCCAAGTTTGTAATCATGACGCATTTTCATTTGTGCATTATTTTTCTCTCACCCATTCATTTATTCAAAAGAACTACGCTAGATGCTACAACAAATCTGCCCTCAAGAAGCTAACAAGTTTGTTGTTTCTCTTAAGAAAATTTCCTGTGACCAAGGCATTCAGACAGTTAGTTTTAATTGATCTTTTCTGTATTTGCAGCCCTGCCTTGAGTCAACCTGATGAGAGGGAAAAATACAGGATCATTCATGGTGCTTTGAAATGTCGCTTATTGATTTTGCTCTTTTCCTTTCCTGCTCTGTCTCCCGTATTTGCTTTCATACATAATTCGACTTTGGGGACAGTGTCTTTAAATGAAGTCACCATGTGAGCCATACCAATAAAAATAAAACAAAATAATTACTTGGTATTTGCACATTGGTGACAGCACTCCATAGAGGCCATGACTAATTTCTAATTTTGTATTTTATTTTGCTCCTTGTTTCTTTGATATAGGAAATCTTCAATAAACAGCATATTCTAATAAAAATAAGACAAGCTAGCATAACATTATAAAATCCTCACCAGAAGCCCATTAAAAATATAGTAGATGGGTGAAAAATAATATGGCTTATAAACCCAACAAAACTCACATGTAAATTTATGTAATCAAACCAAAATTTTACTTGCATATGAATGTACACTATAAAAAGACTTTGAAATGGTACAATAATGTTTGCTTCCCAAAATTGTTAGAAAGAAGTACATAATACTTAATTTCTGTGCAGAAGTTTAAAAGTATTCTAAGAAATGGTAAGATCAGTGTGAGAAGACTTAACGCTTGGCTGTCACTTGCTTACAAAAGAGGTTCTGCATACAGCAACTGATAGAGATTCCATTTTCCTTTACTGGGCTTTAGTGATTTCAGAGACCCCAAAATTCTTGTGAAAATTGACCAATAATGAGTTATTTATCAGCTCTTGGTTTAAAGAAAAGTCCAATAATGCATAGAAAGTTATTTGTCTAGCTCTTGGTTTAAAGAAATTTCATCCCCAACATAGGTGACTTTTCATGAAGAAAATATTTTCCAGCATAATCTCAAGCCAACTTAATCCCTTGACTGTATGTGTACCATATAGCAAAGGCACTTTCCATGTTTGTTGTGTTTATTTTTTTTTCATTGAAATTTCTTTTCACTGGAATTATTTCCTTATTTTCACTGTTTTTACACAAATTAGATTCATTGATCGTTTTTTGTATCACATTAATTTTTCCTTATTTCAACCACTACCATTTTTGCTTTTGTTTTCCAAACCAAATCTCCTGACATCAAATTTGCAAGTCTAACTTTTTCAGAAAAAAGTCTTTGCAGCAACTTGATGGAACTGGAGGCATTATTCTAAATGAAGTGACTTAAGAATGGAACCAAATATTGTGTGTTCTCAGTTATTAAGTCAGAGCTGTTAGAAGGACACAAAGACACTTCAGAGTTATACAATGGACATCGGAGAATCAAAAGGGAGAAGGTGGTGAGGCATGAGGACTGAAAACTATATATTGTGTATAATATACACTACCAGGTGATGGTTGCACTAAAGTTTCAGACTTCACCACTATACAAATCATCCATGTAAAAAAAACCACTTGAACCCCAAGTTATTGAAATAAAAAAAAAAAAAAATTTGAATACATTTTACTAAAAGGATGTGGGTCTTCAGTCCATTTTTAATTAATAGCAATGTTGCCATGTGTTTTATCATGTTGTCAGTTTTATTTATGCTGATTATTCCACCAGTCATAACAATTGGGAAATAGACAAAAGTTGGTTGTATTTACTTCCTAGATAATAACCAAGTTCAGAGGAATCTAATGAGACACAGTTACAGGTGCACAGAAGGAGAAGAAAGCTACAGCGTGTGGAGCATGGATGGCTAAACCTTGATATCGGATGGGGTCGAAAGGACAGATGTGGCCCAGATTTCAGATCTTTTGGCATAGTCAGAGGATCCTGCATCATCCCTGACTGCTCTCTTCAAGTTTTTAGCCTCTGCCTTTCTCCATTCCTCAACAGATCCCTGCCTCTTGGAGCTGCCTGACAGGATCTCTTGGCCTCTGGCAAGGTACTGGCTGGATTGTGATGGTAATTCTAATACCTTAGTTGAGTTCACATAAACTCTAAGTTTACTTGAGTCAGTTAAACAAACCAGACTACACAAAGAAAATACAAAAGTCCAGTAATAGATAAGGGTTCCATGCTGTGAGCATTCTAATCATGTGAATAAAGAACGTTTACAGAGTTCATGTCTGCTCCAGCCAATCCACTTTTAGGAAGTTATCCTAAAGTAATATACTGACCTAAGTCGAAATATGTAAAACAACCTATTCATCAAAAAAATTGGAACAAGGTAAATATGTTCTAATAGAGGAATAATTGAAATACAGTGTTTTCATACCATTTAATACTCAGCTTTGAAGCAGGGCTGGCAAACATTCCGGGAAGAGAGTAGATAGTAAGTATTGTAGATTTGGATGGCTTCTGTCAGAAATAATCAATTCGGGACATAGTAGCACAGAAACAGCTATAGGTAGTACAGAAAGGAATCAGCACGTTTGTCTTCCAATAAAACTTTGTTTATTTACAAAAGATGGATTTGGCTTATGAGCCTTTAATTTGCAGACCCTTGTTTAAAGAGAGGATATGGATTTGTATTTACTGACACAGAGAGCTCACTGTAGTATAATATTGGGTAAAAGTAAAAGCAGATGTTAGTATAGCATTTATGATATGATGTCACATGCAAAATGAAGATTTGTATTTATAGATATAGCAGAAGTGTTCAGAAGGATGTTCAGCAAATATTAATGAAGGTATTATCACTAGATGGAAGAATTTGAGATGATTGTTTTCCACATATATAATATATATATATATATATTCAACTAGAAAAAATATTTTGTTTAATTCTTACTTTGACAAAGTACTCCATAGTTGCTGTTAGGGTTGCCACACAGCTGTGAAGACTGTGCAGTTACACAGTTCCAGAAGATGCCATCATATGAACTACCATGTGAAGGGTGCCACCAGAGTTGTGTGATGAGAGTCTTACTACCTTCCATTCTCTGTTCAACTCTGTCCAATTCAACAAACATTTGTTCAGCATCTACTACACTAGACATCATTTAAGACAGAAGCATCAGGAAACAAAGCATACAAAAATGTTTGCCTTGTAGTGCTTGTGTTCTAGTCAAGGAGAAAGATGATAAGAGAATAAGGAGTGACACATATGGAAGGTTAGGAAGTAGTACTAGAGCAAGGTGGCAAGGAGATCCAGATGGCTTCAGCAGAGTGGATTTCATTTTAAATAGAATGGTCACAGCTGGCCTTACTCAGAAAGTTACAATAACAAAGACTTGAAAGAGGAAATCTTTCAAGTAGGAAATCATACTGATATCTTGGGAAGAGCATTGCAGACAGTGGAGACAGCCAGTGGAAAGGGTCTGAGGAAAAAGGGTCTGAGGAAAAGCATGCCTAGCAGTCTTGAGGAACAGCAAGGTTGTCGTGTCTGAGGTGGAGTGAGGGAGGAACACAGTGGCAGGAGTGTGGACAGATTGGTAATGGTGGCCAGATCACAAATGCCCTCAGAGATCATAGTGAGGACATTGATTTCACTCTGAATGAGTTCATAGCCACTGAAATGTTTTTGAGTAGAGCAGTTGGCTGTATCCCCACCGAAATCTCATCTTGAAATGTAGCTCCATAATCCTTATGTATCAGGAGAGGGACCTGGTGGGAGGTAATTGAACCTGGGGGCAGGTTTTCCCATGCTATTCTCATGATGGTGAATGAGTTTCATGAGATATGATGGTATAAAGGGCAGTTCCGTGAACACACTGTCTTGTCTGACACCATGTAAGACTTACCTTTGCTCCTCCTTGCCTTCTGCCATGATTGTGAGGCCTCCCAGCCACGTGGAAACTGAGTCCATTAAACCTCTTTTTCTTTTTCTTTATAAATTGCCCAGTCTTATTAGCATTATGAGAACAGACTAATACAAGTGGCAAGATTTGAGTAATGTATTTAAAGAGTCACTCTAGATACTAATTTGAGAACAAACTGTTAGGATTTTAGAGTAGAGGTAGCCCTTGACAGTGTTTTGTAATTTCATTTTTTCTTACTCTGTCTCCCCTACTGGCCTGTAGATTCTGGAGGTCAAGCAGCCCAGTTTTTCATAGAGGAGTAGCCAGTGGGAAGAAGACTACCAGTGCAAATATTTACAACCCTCATTTTACAGAGGAGAACATTGAACTTAGAGAGGTTTAAGGATGGCCAAGGGTCAGAACATCATCAGCACCAGAAGCAAGGCCTTTTAACTGTAAGGTCAAGGTTCCTTCTACACTGAGATAAGAGGCAGCGCTGCAAGATAAGGTGGAGGTGAATGAACATAGGTGGCTTGAGTTAAATTCTGCAGACTTTATTACAGGCCAATCCATATAAATGATAACAGATGACATCACTTTTAAAATAAGATGCAGTGTCTTATGAGATCTACACATGCTGCTTTAGAAAGGAATATTGAAAAATAGTGCTTGAGTTTATAAAATAGCATTTAGAATATAATTTATGTGTTTAATACATGAATGCTTAAGAAAGATGTTCACCAAATGTTAGTGATTCTTGTTTCGATGGTAGGATTTCAGAGAGTTTTAAATAATCTTGTTTATTCTTTTCTGAATTGAGCTGCTTTTTTTTTTTTTGCAATGACAATGGAAAACAGAAGACATAAAATAAAAAAGTTTTATGTTAGATACCAGTAAGCTAACATTTACATGCTCTTTGCAGTTCTGCAGTACCGTAGAACCACTGTTTCTTTTGTAAATTCTTCCAGGGCAGAGACTGTGTTTCATTCATTCTTGTATGCCCAGCATGGGGAACCAGCTGCAAAACAGGTGTTCAATAGGGCTTATGGAACAATGCAACATAATTTTGTGAACTGTAGCTTATATAATCTTCAGTAGACACCTAGAGGTCTCATAAATGAACATGAACACAGTTTCTAGCCAAAGGTAATTTCATTTATTTTTCTAGTTGGAGTTGTCATGGCACCCAGAGACCAGGGATCCTGGTAAAGTTTTAAAAAGCTTATGGTATATTTGTAAATTTGTGATACCTGGTCTCAGGTCCTACTTCAGCAATAGAAAAATTGGGCATTTTGAATAGAAGTGTTTTAGTGAATAATCAGTGATGTGGCAACTTAGTCTGATAATATTTCAATCTAGCTTTTTGGTTTTAATGGCAGTTCATTACTATTGAGCCACATAATCTCTGGAAAGCTTTCTTTAAAATCAGTACAGGCTGAACATCCCTAATTCAAAATCTCAAATCCAACAATGCCCCCTGAATCTGAAAGTGTTTGAGTTGCTAACATGATATAGTGAAAGTTTACTTTCAGATGATTCAGTGTACACATTGCTTCACACAAAATTATTTAAAATGTTGTATAAAATTACCTTCAGACTATGTATCTAAAGTATATATGAAACATAAATGAATTTCACGTTTAGACTGGGTTTCACTCCCAGATATGCCATTATGTATATGCAAATATTTTTAAAATGCCAAATCCAAAACACTTCTGGTTTCAAGCATTTTAGAGGAGGGATTTTCAATCTCTACCTAGAGATCAATTTGTTTGATGTGGTCAATTGCCTGTTATTCAAACTTAAAAGTGCTGGGTTTTCCTCCATACCACCTGTTTAGGTTTTGAATCATTTAGAAAAAATAAGTGACTGTCTTTAAGTCATTGATTAAAATTAATAGCCTTGAAATATTTCCATTCCTATTTTATAACTAATTATTGCTCAAAACAAGTTTTAATAGTAAGAAGGAAAGTTGTCACCATTAGTTTAGGCAAATCTTTCAGTCTCTTTACTCAGCATCTGACTGTAAACATTCTCACAATGGTTTTTAAATATTTGTGTAGCATTTGAACATATAGATTACCACACTGTACAAAACCATTGCACAATTAGCATATATTCACATTAGTGTTTTAAATGATTTTTAATTGAATAAGGACATTTTACATATTTGGTTCAATTCTTTCTAACTACAAACAAAATCTTAACTGACTCTTCCTTCTCTCTTACTCTTAATTATTAAACTCATCTGACCATTTTTATTTTTATTTAATCGGTGAAGATTGTAATATTCAAGGTGTACAATGTAATTATTTGATATACTATATTAGGCTAGTACAGTTAGCTTGTACCAACCTAATACATTGTATAATGATTACTACAATCAGTTAATATATACATTATCACCCATGCTATACATTAGATTCTCAGAAATTGCTCATCTTATGACTGAAAGTTTGTTTTCTTAGGTCAAAATCTACTCATTTCACCCAATTTCATTCTTTGGCAACTGCCATTGTACTCTATGTTTTGATGACTTCAAGTCTCTTAGATTCTGCATATAATATCTTGTTGACCCTTGAATAACATGAAGTTGGAGCACTGACCACTTCATAGTCACAAATCAGCACATAACTTTCTTAAGACATGGGGTCTCATTATGTTGCCCAGATTGGCCTTGAATTACTGAGTTTCAGGGATCCTTACTCAGGCCCTGAGTAGTTGGGACTACAGGTGTGTCCTGTGGCCAGCTCTTGAAAAAACTTTGAATCCTCTGAAAACTTAACTACTAATAGCCTACTATTGACCAGAAGCCTTACCAATAGCAAACAGATGATTAACATGTATTTTATATGTTACATGCATTATATACTGTATTCACACTAAAGTAAACTATAGAAAAGATGATGTTTTAAAAAAATCGAAGCAAAAGAAAATGTATTTACTATTTTTAAGTCAGTGGAGAGATCTTCATCCTCCTTGACTTCCTGTTGGGTAAACTGGGGAAGAGAAGAAAGAGGAGGATTGGTCTTGTTGTCTCAGGTGTGGCAGAAACAGAAGAATATTCACATATAAATGTACTTCTACTGTTCAAATTTACATTGTTCTTTAGTTTATGTGTTTGTTTTATGCCAGTACCATACTGTTTAGATTAATATAGCCTTGTAACATAGTTTGAAATCAGGAAATGTGATGCCTCCAGCTTTGCTCGTGTTTCAAGATTTCTTCTGTTATCCAGGGTTTTTGTGGTTCCATATGAATTTTATTTTTATTTATTTTTTTTAACAACATCCTTTCAGCTGTATTTTGTATTATTATTATACTTAAGTTCTAGGGTATTCAGCACAACGTGAGGTTTGTTACTATGTATACATGTGCAATGTTGTGTACTGTACTATTAACTCATCATTTACATTAGGTATTCCAATGATATCCCTCCCACGTCCCTTCCCCACAATAGGCCCCAGTGTATGATGTTCCCTTCCTGATTCCAAGTGATCTCATTGCTCAATTTCCACCTGTGAGTGAGAACATGAGGGGTTTGGTTTTCTTCTTGTGATAGTTTGCTGAGAATGATGGTTTCAGCTGCATCCATATCCCTACAAAGGACACAAACTCATCCTTTTTATGGCTGCATAGTGTTCGTGGTGTAAATGTGCCACATTTTCACTGATGGACATGTGCATTGATTCCTCAGTCTTGCCATTGTGAATAGGGCCACAATAAACATATGTGTGCATGTGTCTTTATGACAGCATGATTTATAATCCTTTGGGTATATACCAGTAATGGGATGGCTGGTTAATGGTATTTCTAGTTCTACGTCCTGAGGAATCGCCACACTGTTTTCCACAATGGTTGAACTAGTTTACGGTCCCAACAACAGTGTAAAATGCTTCTAATTCTCCACACCCCTTCCAGCACCTGTTGTTTCCTGATTTTAATGATGGCAATTTAACTGGGGGAGATGGTATCTCATGGTTTTGATTTGCATTTCTTGATGGCGAGTGATAAGCATTTTTCATGTGTCTGTTGGTTGTATGAATGTCTTATTTTGAGAATTGTCTGTTCATATTCTTTTCCCACTTTTGATGGGGTTGTTTGTTTTTTTCTTGTAAATTTGTTTGAGTTCTTGTAGGTTCTGGATATTAGCCCTTTGATGAGTAGATTGCAAAGTTTTCTCCCATTCTTTAGGTTGTCTGTGCACTCTGATGGTAGTTTCTTGCTGTGCAGAAGCTCTTTAGTTTAATTAGATCCCATTTGTCAGTTTTGGCTTTTGTTGCTGTTGCTTTTGGTATTTTAGACATGAAGTCCTTGCCCATGCCTATGTCCTGAAAGGTATTACTAGGTTTTCTTCTGGGTTTTTTATGGTTTTACGTCTAATAGTTAAGTCTCTAATCCATCTTGAATTAATTTTCATATAGGAGTAAGGAAAGATCCAGTTTCAGCTTTCACTTATGGCTAGTCAATTTTCTGAGCACTATTTATTAAACAGGGAATCCTTTCCCTTTCTTGTTTTGTCACATTTGTCAAAGATCAGATGGCTGTAGATGGAGGTATTATTTTAGACTCTGTTCTGTTCCATTGGTCTATATTCTGTTTTGGTACCAGTACCATGCTGTTTTGATTACTGTAGCCTTGTAGTATGGTTTGAAGTCAGATACGTGATGCCCAGCTTTTCTCTTTGGCTTGCATGCTGTAGTCTTCCATTTGTTTGTGTTCTCTTTATTTCACTGAGTAGTGGTTGTAGTTCTCTTGAAGAGGTCCTTACATCCCTTCTAAGTTGGATTCCTAGGTATTTTATTCCTTTGAAGCAATTGGAATGAAATTTCATTCGTGATTTGGCTCTGTTTGTCTGTTACTGGTGTACAAGAATGCTTGTGATTTTTGCACATTGATTTTGTATCCTGAGACTTTGCTGAAGTTGTTATCAGCTTAAGTAGATTTTGGGCTGAGACAATGGGTTTTCTAAATATACAATCATGTCATCTGCAAACAGGGACAATTTGACTTCCTTTCCTAATGAATACCTCTTTATTTCCTTCTATTGCCTGAGGGCCCCCTGGCCAGAACTTCCGACACTATGTGAATAGGAGTGTGAGAGAGGTATCCTGTCTTGTGCCAGTTTTCAAAGGAATGCTTGCAATTTTGCCCATTCATTATGATATTGGCTGTGGGTTTGTCATAAATAGTTCTTATTATTTTGAGATACATTCTATCAATACTGAATTTATTGAGAGATTTTAGCATGAAGGGCTGTTGAATTTTGTCAGAGGTGTTTTCTGCATCTATGGAGATAATCATGGTTTTTGTCTTTAGTTCTGTTTATATGCTGATTACATTTACAAACCAGCCTTACATCCAGGGATGAAGGCTAGTTAATCATGGTGGATAAGTTTTTGATGTGTTGCTGATCTGTTGCCCGTCTTTTATTTAGGATTATTGCATTGATGTTCATCAGGATATTGATCTAAAATTTTTGTTGTTGTTGTGTTCTACCAGGCTTTGTATCAGGATGATGTTTGCCTCTAAAATGAGTTAGAGGATTCTTTTCGAATGATTAGAATAGTTTCAAAAGGAATGGTACCAGCTCTCCTTGTACCTCTGGTAGAATTCTGACTATGAATCCATCTGGTCTTGGACTTTGTTGCTTGGTAGGCTATTAGTTATTGCTTCCCAAATTTTAGAGCCTGCTTTTGGTCTATTCAGGGGTTTAACTTCTTCCTGGTTTAATCTTGGGAGAGTGTAAGTGTCCAGGAAATTATCCATTTCTTCTAGGTTTCTAGTTTATTTGCATAGGGTGTTGATAGTATTCTCTGATGGTGGTTAGTATTTGTGGGTCGGTGATATCCCTTTATCATTTTTTATTGAATCTACTTGATTCTTCTCTTTCTTCTTTATTAGTCTTCTAGCGGTCTATCAATTTTGTTATTCTTTTTAAAAACCAGCTCCTGAATTCATTGATTTTTGAGGATTTGTGTCTCATCTCCTTCAGTTCTGCTCTGATCTTCGTTATTTTTGTCTCTGCTAGTTTTTTGAATGTGGTTGTTCTTGCTTTCTAGTTCTTTAATTGTGATGTTAGTGTCAATTTTAGATCTTTCCTGCTTTCTTGTGGGCATTTAGTGCTATACATTCCCCTACACACTACTTTAAAGTGTCCCAGAGATTCTACTATGTTGTATCTTTGTTTTCTTTGTTTTCAAAGAATATATTTATTTCTGCCTTCATTTCATTATGTACCCAGTAGTCATTCAGGAACAGGTTGTTCAGTTTCCATGTATTTGGGAGTGGTTTTGACCGAGTTTCTAGTTCTGAGTTCCATTTTAATTACACTGTGGTCTGAGAGACAGTTTGTTATAACTTCTGTTCTTTTACATTTGCTGAGTAGTGCTTTACTTCCAACTATATGGTCAATTTTGGAAAAAGTGATGTGGTGCTGAGAAGAATGTATATTCTGTTGATTTGGGTGAGAGTTCGTAGAATGTATATTCTGTTGATTTGGGGTGGAGAGTTACGTCCGCTTGGTGCAGAGTTGAATTCAATTCCTGGATATCCTTGTTCACTTTCTGTCTCATTGATCTGTCTAATATTTACAATAGGGTATTAAAGTCTCCTGTTATTATTGTATGGAGTCTAAGTCTCTTGTTAGTCTTTATGACTTGTTTTATGAATCTGGGTACTCCTGTATTGGTGTGTATATATTTATGATAGTTAGCTCTTCCTGATGAATTCATCCCTTACCATTATGTGATGGCCTTTCTTTGTCTCTTTAATCTTTGATGGTTTAAAGTCTGTTTTATCAGAGACTAGGTTTGCAACTCCAGTTTTTTTGTTTTCCATTTGCTTGGTAGATCTTCCACCATCCCTTTATTTTGAGCCTATGTGTCTCTGCATGTAGATGGGTCTCCTGAATACAACAAGCTGATGGGTCTTGACTCTTATCCAGTTTGCCAGTCTGTGTTTTTTTGATTGGAGCATTTAGTCCATTTACATTTAAAGTTAATATTGTTATGTGTGAATTTGATCCTGTCATTATGATATTAGCTGGTTATTTTGCTTGTTAGTTGATACACTTTTTCCTAGCATCAGTGGACTTTTGTTTTGTCATGTTTTTGCAATGGCTGGTACCGGTCGTGCCTTTCCATGTTTAGTGCTTCCTTCAGGATCTTTTTTAGGCAGGCTTGGTGGTACAAAAGCTCTAAGAATTTGCTTGTCTGTAAAAGATTTTATTTCTCCTTCACTTATGAAACTTAGTTTGGCGGGATATGAAATTCTGGGTTGAAAATTCTTTTCTTTAAGTATGTTGAATATTGGCCCCACTCTCTTCTGGCTTGAGAGTTTCCTGAGAGATTGCTGTTAGTCTGACGAGCCCTTTGTGGGTAACCTGACCTTTCTCTGGCTGCCCTTAACATTTTTTCCTTCATTTCAGCTTTGGTGAATCTGACAATTATGTGTCTTGGAGTTGCTCTTCAAGGAGTATCTTTGTGGTGTTCTTTGTATTTCTAAATTTGAATGTTGGCCTGCCGCACTAGGTTGGGGAATTTCTCCTGATGATGTCCTGCAGAGTGTTTTCCAACTGTTCCACTTTTCCCTCACTTTAGGCACCCAATCAGACGTAGATTTGGTCTTTTCACATAATCACATATTTCTTGGAGGCTTTGTCATTTCTTTACTCTTTTTTCTACATTTCTCTTCTCCCTTCATTTCATTCTTTTGATGTTCAGTCACTGATAATCTTTCTTCCAGTTGATAGAGTCAGTTACTGAAGCTGTGCATTTGTCACATAGTTCTTGTGTCATAGTTTTCAACTCTATCAGTTATTTTAAGGTCTCCTCTACATTGATTATTCTAGTTATCCATTCATCCGTTTTTTTTCAAGTTTTTTAGTTTTTTGTGCTGTTTACATAGTTCCTTCTTTAGCTCTGAGAAATTTGATTAACTGGAAACCTTCTGCTCTCAACTCATCAGTCTTCTCCATCCAGCTTGTTCCGTTTCCTGGCAATGAATCATGCCTTTGAGGGTGAGATGCGCCCAATTTTTGAATTTCTGGCTTTTCTGCACTGCTTTTTCCCATCTTTGTGGTTTTATCTGCCTTGGTCTTTGATGATGGTGATGTACTGATGGGGTTTTCATGTGTGTCCTTTCTGTTTGTTCCTTTCCTTCTAACAGTCAGGACGCTCAACTACAGGTCTGTTGGAGTTTGCTTGAGGTCCACCCAGACCCTGTTTGCCTGGGTATCAGCAGCGGAGGCTGCAGACATTAGAATATTGGTGAATAGTGAGTTTTGCTGTCTGATTCTTGTTCTGGACGCTTCGTCTCAGGGTGTACCCCACTCGTGACGTGTGATGTGTTAGTCTGCACCTCAGTTGAAAGTGCAAAAATCACCCATCTTCTGTGTCACCACACTAGAGCTGGAGGCTGAGCTGTTCCTATTCGACCATCTTGGGTGCCACTCCCATATGAATTTTAGAATCATTTTTTCTTTCTGTGAAGAATGCAGTCATTAGAATTTTGATAGAGATTGCATTAAACCTATAGATCACCTTTGGGTCCTATGGACATTTTAGTAATATTCATTCTGATATAAGAACATGTGATATCTTTCTTTTATTTGTGTCATCTTCAATTTATTTTCTCAGTGTTTTATAGTTGTCAATATATCAATATTTAAACTTCTTAATTAAATTTATTCCTGAGTATTTTATTGTGTTTGATGCTATTGTAAGATACTATTCTTTCTTTCTTTTTCAGATAGTTTGTTGCTGGTGTATAGAAATGCAATTCATTTTTATGGTGATTTTGGTATCCTGCATCTTTACTGAATTTCCCTTTTTAGGTCTAACAGTTTTTTGCGGACTTTCTATATACAAGGTCATGTCACCTACAGAGACAATTTTACTGTTTCTCTGATTGGGACACCTTATATTTTTTTTCTTTTTCTTGACTAACTGCTCTAGCTAGCATCTCTAGTACTATGCATGATAGAAGTGGTGAATGTGACACCCTTTGTTCCAGATAATAGAGGAAACGTTTTCGTTTTTACCTCTGAGTATGATGTTGGCTGTGGGCTTCTCAAATGTGGTCTTATTATGTTGAGGAACTTTCCCTACCATACCCAATTTGGAGAATTTTAACAGCATTTTGAAGTAAAGTGACATAAAATAAACTGCAAATATATCTAGTGTATGGTTTGATGAGCTTTGATGTGTATGTACCCATGAAGCCAGTCAATATAGTGAATATACATCACCCAAAAAGGTACCTTGTGCCACTTTTGTAATCTTTCCTTGTCTCTTTTGTGTCCCCTCTCAGGCAACCACCGATCTCCTTTCTGTCATATAGATTAGTTTTAATTTTCTAGAGGCTAATAAAATGTAATAATACAGTAAGTACCTTTTGGGTCTGGCTTATTTTACTCAGCATAATTACTTTAACATTCATTCATATTGTCATATGTATACATAGACCTTTCTTTTGATTGTTGAATAGTATTCATTGTATGAATATACCAAAGTTTCTTTATCTAGTTACATGTTAAGACATTTGAATTGTTTCCAGTTTGGAACTTTTACAAATAAAGCTGCTATAAACATTTATATATGAGTCTTTTTACAATATGTTTTAGTTCTCTTCGATAAATACAAGTTGTGGATCCTATTGCAGGTATACATTTGACTCTTTTTAAAAAGTAGCCACACATTGTTTTCAATTTTTCATTTCCAACAGTACCTGAGTTCCAATTCCTCCACCTCCTTGATAACATGTGTTATTGTCAATCTTTAAAATTTAGCTATTGTTGTAGGCCTATAGTGCCTTTCATTTGCATTTTCCTAACGACTAATGATTTGTAAATACTTTCTTTTTCTAAATTTTTAAATTTATTTTATTTTATTATTATTATACTTAAGTTCTAGGGTACGTGCATTTGAGAAGTGTCTGTTCATATCCTTGCTCACTTTTTGATGGAGTTGTTTTTTTTTTTCTTGTAAATTTGTTTGAGTTCTTGTAGGTTCTGGATATTAGCCCTTTGTCTGATGAGTAGATTGCAAAATTTTGCCATGTTGGTGTGCACCCATCAACTTGTCAGCACCCATCAACTCGCAGCACCCATAAACCGTCATTTACATCAGGTATAACTCCCAGTGCAGTTTCTCTCCCTCCCTCCTCCCCATGATAGGCCCTGTGTGTGATGTCCCCTCCTGAGTCCAAGTGATCTCATTGTTCAGTTCCCACCTATGAGTGAGAACATGCAGTGTTTGGTTTTCTGTTCTTGTGATAGTTTGCTTGAGAATGATGGTTTCCAGTTGAATCCATGTCCTTGCAAAGGACACTAACTCATTCTTTTTAATGGGCATAGTATTCATGGTATATGTGCTACATTTTTCTTTTTTTTTTTTTTTTTTTGAGACGGAGTTCAGCTCTGTTGCCCAGGCTGGAGTGCAGTGGCCGGATCTCAGCTCACTGCAAGCTCCGCCTCCCAGGTTTACACCATTCTCCTGCCTCAGCCTCCAAGTAGCTGGGACTACAGGCACCCGCCACCGCCCAGCTAGCTTTTTGTATTTTTTTAGTAGAGACGGGTTTCACCGTTAGCCAGGATGGTCTCGATCTCCTGACCTTGTGATCCGCCTGCCTCGGCCTCCCAAAGTGCTGGGATTACAGGCTTGAGCCACGCACCAGCCGGGCCACATTTTCTTAATCCAGTCTGTCACTGATGGACATTTGGGTTGATTCCAAATCTTGTTATATGAATAGTGCTGCAACAAACATACATGTGCATGTGTCTTTATAGCAGTGATTTATAATCCTTTGGGTATATACCAGTAATGGGATGGCTGGGTCATATGGTACTTCTAGTTCTAGATCCTTGAGGAATCACCATAGTGTTTTCCATAATGGTTGAACTAGTTTACAGTCCCACCAACAGTGTGAAAGTGTCTTATTTCTCCACATCCTCCAGCACCTGTTGTTTCCTGATTTTTTTAATGATTGCTATTCTAACTGGTGTGAGATGGTATGTCATTATGGTTTTGATTTGCATCTCTGATGGCCAGTGATGATGAGCATTTTTCATGTGTCTGTTGGCTGTATGAATGTCTTTTGAGAAGTGTCTGTTCATATCTCTTTGCTCACTTTTTGATGGGGTTGTTTGTTTTTTTCTTGTAAATTTGTTTTGGGTTCTTTGTAGGTTCTGGATATTGGCCCTTTGTCTGATGAGTAGATTGCAAAAATTTTCTCCCATTCTGTGGGTTGCCTGTGGAACATCTTTTTCATGTAGTTATTTCCATCTTTGTGGAAGTGTCTGTTCAAATCTTTTGCCCACTGTTTTATTGTTTTTCTACCTGAGTTTTCAGGTTCTTTATAACTCTGAATGAAGACTCTGCTCAGACAAATATTTTCTCCCAGTCTGGCTTGTTTTCACATTTTCTTAATAGTGTCATCTGAAGAATAGAAGTTTTAAATTTTGATAAAATCCAGTTTATCAGTGCTCTTTTATGGATCATGCTTTGGTGTCATAGTTAAGAAATCTTTGCCGAGTGCAAAGTCACAAAGATTTTCTTCTAGAAATGTTATAGGTTTTGGTTTCTAACTAAGGCCTGTGACCCATTTTTCAGTTCATTTTATGTATAGTGTGAAGTATGGATTTTCCTATGGTAACCAATTATTCTAGCACCATTTGTTGAAAATACTATCCTTTCTCAACTTAATTATATTTGCACATTTGTGTACACACACACACACACACACAACACACACACACAGTCCATATATGTGTAGGTCACTTTCTGGGCTCTCTATTTTTAATGATATCCCTTATCTATTGTGATGTCAGTACCCACTATTTTGGTTACTGCAGCTTAATAATAAGTCTTGAAATGAGATACTGTTAATCCATTTAGTTCTTCTTTTCCCAAATTGTTTCATCTATGATAGTCTTTTATTTCCATATTAATTTAGAATCATCATATCAATTTCTATAGAGTGTCTGTTATGGTTTTCATTAGATTCCATTGAATCCATAATTTGAGATAATTGGCATATTAACAATAATGAGTTTTTAATCCATAAACATGGTATATCTCTTCATTTATATGGGTCTTTAATTTCTCTTGGCAATGTATATAGTGTACTAGTCTTTCACATCTTATGTCAGATTTATCCCTAAGTATTTTATATTTTTATGTTATTCAAAATATTTTTAAAATTTCAACTTGATTGTTCTTTTCTAGTCTGTAGAAACACAATTGAGTTTTATATTGATATTTTATCATAAACATTAGCTAATATCAAATTATTACTGGTAACTTTTTGTGGTTTCTATTAGATTTTCTACATAGATGGTCATGTTGACTATTTATAAAGACAGCTTTATTTCTTCCATTCTGGATGCATTTTTTTAAATGTCTGATAATATGTTCCAGAATCTCTAGCACAAGGTTGAACACAACTGGTGAAAGCAGACATCTTTGTCTTAGTCCTGATTACAGAGGAAATGTATTCAGTCTTTTATCATTAAGTATGTTGTTAGCTATAGATTTTCATAGATGCTGTGTTATTCAGGGTCTCCAGAGGACAGAACTATTAGGATAGATGTATATATGAAAGAGAGTTTATTAAAGGGTATTGACTCACATGATCACAAGGTGAAGTCCCATGATAGGCCGTCTACAAACTGATGAGCAAGAAAGCCAGTCTGAGCCCCAAACCTCAAAAGTAGGGAAGCCAACAGTGCAGCTTTAGTCTGTGGCTGAAAGCCTGAGAGCCCTTAGCAAACCACTATGTTAAGCCTCGAGATTCAAAAGCTGAAAACCCAGAGTCCAATGTTTGAGGACAAGAAACATCCAGTATGGGAGAAAGATGAAACCGAAGACTCAACAAGTCTGGTTCTTCCATGTTCTTCTACCTGCTTTATTCTAGCTGTGCTAGCAGCTGATTAGATTGTGTCCGCTCAGAATGAGGGCCAGTCTACCTCTCCCAGTCTACTGACTCAAATGTTAATCTTCTTTGGCAACACCACTGACTGTAGGGTTCAACCCCACAGTGTCAGTGGGTTTTCTCCCATGTGTGGAGATGAGAGATTGTGGGAATAAAGAAGAAGACAAAGAGTTAACAGAAAAGACAGTTGGCCCATGGGACCACTACCACCAAGACATGGAGACTGGTAGTGGCCCTAAATGCCTGGCTGTGCTGTTATTTATTGGACACAAGGCAAATGTGAAGGGTAAGGAGTTTGAGTCATTCCAAAGGTTGACAAGGTCACATGAGTCACGTGTCCACTGGACAGGGGGATCCTTTCCCTGTCTGGCAGCTGAGGCAGAGAGAAAGAGAGGAGAGAGACAGCTTATGCCATTATTTCTGCATATCAAAGACTTTTAGTACTTTCACTGATTTGCTACTATTATCTAAAAGTCAGAGCAGTGTACAGGATGGAATATGAAAGCAGAGTAGAAGTGTGATCCCCGAAGCACAGCATCAAAGGAGACGTTTAGGCTCTGATAGGGCAGGCTGACTGATGTCAGCTCCAAAGAGATGGAGAACAGTCTTTCTAACTTTTGGGGAAGCTGGGCCTTCCAGCCTGCTAAATAGTGGGTGTTTTTCCTTGACACTGATGCTACCGCTAGCCCGGGTCCACTTGACAACGGAGTTTAATTCTCCCTCTGCAAGTATTCTCACCCTTAAATTTCCCGGGGAAGTTTGTATATAATGTTATTTTTCAAATGTTTAAAATTTCATGGCAAAGCTATCTGGGCTTAAATTTTCTTTATGGGAAGATTTCTTTTTTTTTTTTAAATTGTAAATTATATAATTTATTTTAAGCTGAAAATTTTTCTATCGGATTATATTTTTTTTTTTTTTATATTTCATTTTAGGAATGTGCATAACGTGGCAGGTTTGTTAATTTTCTTTGAATGTTGGTGTTTGACCCATCAATTGGCAGCACCATCAATTTATCATTTATATCAGGTATAACTCCCAATAATCCTCCCCACCCTCCCCATGATAAGCCCGTGTGATGTTCCCTTCCCAGTCCAAGTGATTTTTTATTTCAGTTCCCACCCATGAGTGAGAACGCGGTTTTTGGGTTTTCTTCTTGTGATAGTTTGCTAAGAATGATGGTTCAGCTGCACCATGTCCCCAAAGGACGAAACCCATCCTTTTTTATGGCTGCTAGTATTCCATGGTATATGTGCCAAATTTTCTAATCCAGTCTGTCACAGATGGACATTTGGGTTGATTCCAAGTCTTTGCTATTGTGAATAGTGCCGCAATAAACATACGGTGCATGTGTTTTTGTAGTAGAATAATTTATAATCCTTTGGGATATAGCCATAGGGGGATGGTGGGTCATATGGTACATCTATTTTAGATCCTTGAGGAATCGCCATACTGTTTTCCCATAATGGTTGAACTAGTTTACAACCCACCAACAGTGTAAAAGTTTTCCCTATTTTCCAATCCTCTCCAACACTTGTTGTTTCTGATTTTTAATGATGGCTATTCTAACTGGTGGAGATGGTTTTCCATTGGGTTTTGATTTCCTTTTTTGATGGCAGTGATGATGAGCATTTTTCAGGGGTCTGTTGTGTATGAATGTTTTTTTGAGAAATGTCTGTTCATACCCTTCCCCCCCTTTTAGGGGTTTTTTGTTTTTTTTGTATTTGTTTAGTTTTTTAAACTGGAATTTTTGTCAAAAGAAGCAAAAATTTTTCCCATTCTGTAGGTTGCCTGTTCACCTGAGGTATTTTTTTGCTGCGGGTTTTAGTTTAATGAGATCCCATTTGCTTTTGGTTTTGGGGCCCTTGTTTTTTGGTGTTTTGAATGGCCCTTTCCCCACCATGCCCTGAAGGGAACCCCCGATTTTCTTCTAGGTTTTTATGATATTGGCCAAAAACGTTCAATCCATCTTGAATTAATTTTCGTATAAAAAGGAAAGGATCCGTTTGTTTCTACTTTTTTAAGCAATTTTTAACCATTTCTTAAAAGGGGAATTTTTTCCATTTCTTGTTTCTCTGGTTTATCAAAGACGACGGCTGTGATGTGGTATTATTTCGAGGACCCCCTGTCCTTTGGGTCTATAGTCTTTTTTGCCCCAAATGCTGTTTTTTTGTTGTAGAAGTTTGAAGTCAGGTAGCGGACGCCCAGTTTTTCCTTTTTGATTTAGGATTGCGGGAATGCGGTTTTTTTCCATATAAATTTTTAAAAGGGTTTTTTTTCCAACTGTGAAAAAACCCTTTTGAGTTTGATGGGATGGCATTGAATTTTAAAATAACCTTGGGGTAGGGAAAATTTTTCACATATTGATTCTTCCTTCCATGAGCAGGGGTATGTTTTCCATTTGTTTGTGCCCTCTTTGATTTAAACTGAGTAGTGGTTTTTTTTCTCCTTAAAGAGGTCCTTTTACACCCCTTTTAAGTTGGATTCTAGGTATTTTTTCCTTTTTTGGCAAGAATAAAGTTCTTTCTGATTTGGTTCTGTTTTTTCTTTATGTTATAAGAATGTTTGTGTTTTTTGCACATTTTTGTATCCTGAGACGTGAAGTTTTATCAGCTTAAAGATTTTGGGGTGAGACAATGGGGGTTTTAAATAAACGTCATCCAAAGGGGCAATTTTTTTTCTTTTCCTAACTGAATACCCCTTTATTTCTTTTTTTTGCCTGATTGCCCCGCCAGAACTTCCAAATAGTTGAATAGGGGGGGAGAGGATCCCCCGGGCCCGTTTTTAAAAGGGGAAATTTTCCGTTTTGCCTTTTAGGGATATTAGCTGTGGGTTTGTCATCAATAGCCTTTTTATTTTGAGGTAAGTCCACAAAAAATTTAGAGCTTTTAGCATGAAGGGCTGTTAATTTCCCCGTTTTCTCTATTGAGATAATCATTTGGGTTTTTTTTGCCCGTTTATATGCTGGGTTTTTATTGATTTTCAATGTTGAACCAGCCTTGATCCCGGGGGTGAAGCCCACTTGATCAGGGGGGGATGTTTTTGATGTGCTGAACCGTTTGCCAGTATTTTTATTGAGGATTTTGCATCATGTTTATCAGGATATTGGTCTAAAAAATTTTTTTTTGTGTCTCTGCCAGGTTTTGGGATCAGGGTGATGTTGGCCCATAAATGAGTTAGGAGGATTCCCCTTTTTTATTGATTGGAATAGTTTCAGAGGGGAAGGGACCAGCCCTCCTTGTACCTCTTAAATTCAGCTGAATCCTTGGTCCCGGGCTTTTTGGGCAGGCTATTAATTGTTCCCAATTTCAGAGCCTATTGGTCTATTCAGGGGTTCAACTTTTTCCGGTTTAGTCTTGGAGAGGGTCCAGGAAATTATCCCTTTCTTTAAATTTTCTAGTTGAGGCAAAAGGGTTTATAGTACTGCCCGTAGTTTGTATTTTGGGGTCGGTGGTGATATTTTTTTATCATTTTTATTGCATCTATTTGATTTCTCTTTTTTTCTTTATTAGTCTTAAAATGGTCTGTCAATTTTGTTGATCTTTTCAAAACAACCTGGGTTCATTTATTTTTGGGGGGTTTTTTTTGTTTTATTCCTTCAGTTCTGCTCTGATCTTTTACCTTTCCTTTTGCAGCTTTTTTTAGTGTGTTTGCTCTTCCTCTCAACCCCTTTTAATTGTGATGTTTGGGGTGTCAATTTTTCTCTCCTGCTTTCTCTTGTGGGGTTTAGTGCTATAAATTTCCCCACACTGCTTTAAATGTGTCCCAAAATTCTGGTATGTTGTAAACTTTTTTTCTCTTTGGTTTTAAAGAACATCTTTTTTTCGCTTTCATTTCGTTATGTACCCAGTAGTTTTTCAGGGGCAGGGTTTTTCAGTTTCCCTGTAGTTGAGCGGTTTTGATTGAGTTTCAGCCCCGAGTTCTAGTTTGAGGCACTGTGGTTGAGAGACAGTTTGTTAAAATTTCTTTTTTACATTTGCTGGGGAGTGTTTTTTACCAAATTAGGGAAAACCTTAAAAAGGGATGTGGGGAGAAGAATGTATTTTCTGTTGATTTGGGGGGGAGGGTTCTATAGATGTCTATCGGTCTGCTTTGCAGAGATGAGTTCAATTTTTGCTACCCTTGAATTTTTCGTTTTGGGTTGATCTGTTTTTTAACAGTGGAGGTTGAAGTCCCCATTATTATTGTATGGGAGTTTTTCTTTTTAAAAGTCTCAAGGACTTTTTATGAATCTTTTTGATTGGGTATATATATTTAGGTATTACCCTTTTCCGGGAATTGACCCCTTTTACCATTATTTTGGCCTTTTTTTGGTTCTTTTGATTTTGATTTTTTAAAAGTCTATTTTTATCAGAGACTGGTTTTAAAACCCCTGTTTTTTTTTGTTCTCCATTTCCCAGATCTTCCTCCCCTTTTTTTTTGAGCCTATGTTTCCCCCTGCAGGGAGAGGGGTCTTTTGAATACAGAACTGATGGGGTCTTGACGTTTGATCCATTTTTCCCAGTCTGTGTTTTTTAATTGGAGCATTTAGTCCTTTAAACTTTGGGTTTAAATTATTGTTAGTGTGAACCAAAAACCTGCCATTATGATATTAACTGGTTATTTTGGGTCATTAAAGGAAAATTTTTGGCTTGTTTTTTTCAATGGGTGGTTCCGGGGTTCCTTTCCCTTTTTTAGGGCTTCCTTCAGGGTCTCTTTTTGGCAGGCCCCGGGGGGACAAAATTTAAGCATTTCATCTGTAAAGGGATTTTTTTTCTCCTTCACGATGAAACTTAGTTTTTGATATGAAAAATTTTGGGGGGAAAATTCTTTTTTTTAAGAACGTTGGGAAAATTGGCCCCCCCCTCTTTCTGGCTTGGGGAGTTCCTGCCGGAGGATCTGCTGTGAGTCTGATGGGTTCCCTTTGTGGGTAACCTGACCTTTTTTTCTGGCTCCCCTTTAAAATTTTTTTTTCATTTCAACTTTTGGTGAATCTGGCAATTTTGTGTCTTGGAGGGTTCCCTTTTGGAGGAGATCTTTTTTATGCCTTTCTGTATTTTAATTTAATGTTGGCCTGCCCTAAAAAGGTTGGGGGAAATTCTCCCGGGTGAATTAAACCTAAAAGTGTTTTCCAACTTGTTTCCCTTCCCCTCACTTTTAGGCAAAACCCCAATCAGACGTAGATTTGGTCCTTTTTCATAATCCCATACCCTTTCAGGCTTTGTTCATTTTTTTTTCTTTTTTTTTTTTGGTTTCTTCCGCCATTTCATTATTTGATCCCAATTCCGATACTCTTTTTTTCCAGTTGATCGAAAAAGGTTACTGAAGCTTTGCATTTGTCACGATTTCTCGTGGGCATGGTTTTCATTTTCCCGCCGCGTCGTTTTTGACCCTCTGCATTAATTAGTCTAGCTGTCAATTTTTCCCCTTTTTTCAAGATTTTTCATTTCCGGGTTGGGGCGAATTCCCCCTTTAGCTCTGGGGAAGTTTGATGGATAAATTTCCCTTTTTCTTTTCATCAAAAATCATTCTGACCAGCTTTGATCCGTTGCTGGCGATGGCTGTGCCTTTGCAGGGGAGATGCGCCTTTTTTTTTAAAATTCCCAGCTTTTTCCCCTGCTTTTCCCCATCTTGTGGTTTTATCTTCCTGGTCTTTGATGATGGTGAGCACTGATGGGGTTTTGGAATGGGGCCTTCCTGTTTGATAATTTTTTCCCTTCGCCAGTCAAAAACCCTCAGCTATATGTCTGGGAGATTGTTTGAGGTCCACTCCAGCCCCGGGTTTGCCGGGGATCAGCGGGAGAGGTTGCAGAAGATAGAATAGTTGAACAGCGAAAAATGTCTGATTCTTATTTTAAGTTTCTTCTCGGGGGTTACCCCCCCCTTGTGAGGTGTGGGGTGTCGGGACTCCCCCCAGGGGGGGAGGGTTCTCCGGTTAGGCTATTTCCGGGGGTCAGGGACCCACTTTGAGCAGGCAGTCTGCCCCTTCTCAGATCCAACCCCGTGTTGGGAGATCCCCCCCTTTTCAAAGTTGTTGGAAGGCTCAGCCTGAAAAGTCCCCTTTGCCATGCCCCTGTTTTTTTTTTGCTGACCCCCCCCCCAAAAAGGGGAGTCTACAGAGACAGGCGGGTTTTCCCCGAGCTGCTGTGAGCTCCACCCATTTGGGACCTTTTCCCAAAAGGGCTTTTTTTTACCATTTAACCCTAAAGCAATGGGGGGCGCCCCCCCCCCACCCCTCGCTTGTTTCGTGTTAGATCGGAGATCGCCGCAGACTGCTGTGTTAGCAAGGAGGAGGCCCCCCCCCAAGGGGGGGTTTTGGGCCCCTTTTTTGTGCAGTATTGGGGGGGGAGCACCCTTTTCCAGGTGTTGTGTGTTTTGCCCTTTTTAAAAAAAAAGGGTTTCCCTTCCCCCTTGGGGTTTCCCAGGTGAGGCGATGTCACCCTGGTTCAGTTTCAGCTGGTGGGGCCCGCAACAGCTGACCAGCACCGATTGCCCGGGCACTCACTAGTGAGAGGGCCCCCAGTACCAGTTAAAAATGCAGAAATCACCGGGTCTTCTTTTCCTTAAAGGGGGGAGTTGGAGATTTGGCCCCAAATTCCCGGGAAGTTTTTCAATCAAAATTGAAATTTTAAATTTATTTTCACTTATATATTTATTTATTTTCTGGGGAAGTTTTCCCGTGTCACCCGGGGTGGAGCCCGTGGGGCATCTGGGCCCCCCCGAACCCCATCTCCTGGGTTCAAAATGTTCCTGCCTCAGTTTCCCTTGTAGCTGGATTATATGTGCCACCATGCCCAGCTATTTTTGTTTGAATTTTATAGAGATGGGTTTTGCCATGTTGGGTTGGTCTCAAACTCCGATCCCAGGGATCCCCCCATTTCAACCTCCCCAAATTTTGGGGATTACAGGTAAGCCACCGGGAAAACTATATTAAATTTTTCAAAAACATAAAAAACTTTTGGGAATTTTTTGGATGAGTTTTTGATATTTTTGTTTTAGGGAAATGTGAATTTCATTTCCAAAAATTTATACATTTTTTTTTAAATGATTTTCCCTTTTTATCCTTTTATCTTGAAATTTTTTGGCCCTTTTCTCATTCCGATATAAAAATTTTTTATCTCTTTTTTTTATTTAATCAGTCTCTCTAAAATTTTCATCCTTTTTTCTTTTTCTTTTTTTTTTTTCCCTGAGATGGAGATTCCCCTTTGTTCCCAGGCTGGAGGAACGAAGTTATCCCCGGCTCAATGGGAAAACCCTTTCCCCCACCCCCCCTCAGGTTCGGGATTATCCTCCTGCCTCACATCCTGTGTAGCTGGGATTCGGTTTTGGTCTTAACATCCATTGAGGGGATACTAATTTCATGTGTTGTATGACATACTTCAATTAGTATTTGCATTTTTCAGAATATAGTGATTTTTCACCATATTACCGGTTTTCCCCCCGAGCCCCTGCCCTCGGTGATCTACCCGTCCCAAACCCCTTCCAAAGTGCTGAGATTAAGGAAGTCGGGCCCCCCTTCCCCCTTTTTTTTTTTTTTTTTTTTTTTTTTGGGTTGGTCCCACTTTATTTTTTGGTTTTTGTATTTTTTTTGTCTTTTTTTTTTATTGATTTTTTTGATCTTTATTATTCCTACTGTTTGTTTCCCTTTTGGAGTTTTTTTAAACCCTTGTTTTTATTATTTATTTCTTGAGATATCCTGAGGTCAATTATGAGTTTTTTTTTTGGGAAAAAAGTTATTTGCGTTTTTTGTTCCATTACTGGATCCCAGATATTCTGATATGTTTTATTTTTATTTTCATTCAGTTAAAATTTTTTTGGGAATTTTCTTTTGATTTCTTTTTTTTGTACTATGAGTTATTTAGAAGCATGTTATGTAGTTTAAAATATTTTGGGGATTTTTTTAGTTATCCCTCTTCTACTAATTTCTAATTTGATTTCATGTGTCAAAGAACATATTTGTATGACTTTAGTCTTTTACAAATTCTGAGAATTGTTTTAGGTTTAGAATATGTTGGCCTTTTAATAAATGGCCCATGTGTACTTGAAAATAATATGTAGTCTTCTCCCGTTGGGTGGAGTGTTGTGAAATACGTTAGAGTTGTTTGATAGTGTTTTTCAAATCTGTTATATCCTTTAATTTTCCCACTTGTAAAATTAATTATTAAAAAAAGGATTGTTAAAATTTCCCCAAACCACAATTATGGAGGGTGTTTATTTCTCCTTATATATCATTTTTTCCCTTTATGTTTTTAAAAGTTTTTATGAAGTAAAAAACACTTAGGATTTTTAAACATTTTACACTGACCAATTTGTCATTATAAAAACCCCGTGTCTATGGAAAATTTTTTTTCACTCTCAGATTTATTTCCATTAAAATTAATATATTCGGGTCAAGACCCGAGCTGAGAGGGGCTGAGCTGCCAGGTTTTGGGGTCAGTAAGGAAAGAAAACCAAAAAAAAAAAAAAAAAAATCAAGATTTTATTTATTTGTCCAAATATACGGAAGCAAAACAAAAAAACCAGCCCC
Source organism: Colobus guereza (assembly GCA_030247045.1). NCBI lineage: Eukaryota > Metazoa > Chordata > Mammalia > Primates > Cercopithecidae > Colobus > Colobus guereza. Next base: position 2,182 of record DAKLCV010002400.1, on the reverse strand, counting down.
GGAATGTTCCATGTTTTCCCTGGGGGAGCACCCCGGAGGGGGGGATTTGGGGTATGGGGGTGATCTTTTTCTGTTTTTGGGGCGCCAAAATGAGGCCCCCTGCTATTTGCTTTTGGGGGGAATTTATGGCCCCCGTGAAGAGGGATTTTGGGGAAGGCTAGGAGGGGAAAATACTGAATATTGAATTATAATGGAGAAAAGGGGTAAAAAGTGGTTCACACCTATAATCTCAGCACTTTGGGAAGCCAAAAATGGGGGGCAAGAGGTCTGGAAATTCAAGACCATCCTGGCCAAAAGGGAAACCATGTTCACTAAAAAAAAAAAAATAAAAAATAAGCTTTTGGGGGTGGCACGTGCCTGTAGTTACAGATACCCCGGGGGGGAAGCAGGAGAATCACTGGAACCGTAGGGGAGGTTGTTGCAGTGAACCCCCATCACCCATTGCACTCCATCCCCCCTGGCGGGGCAAGACCCTTTTCCCCAAAAAAAAAAAAAAGGGAAAAAGAAGAAGAAGAAAGAGGAGGAGGAAAAGAGGAAGGGAAGCAAGAAGAAGAAGAAGAAGAAGGGAAGAAGAAGAAGAAGAAGAAGAAGAAGAAGAAGAAGAAGAAGAAGAAGAAGAAGAAGGAGAAGAAGAAGGGGAAAAAAGGGAGAAGAAAAGAAGAAGGAGAAGAAGAAGAAAAAAGAAGAAGAAAAAAAAGAAGAAGAAGAAGAAGAAGAAGAAGAAGAAGAAGAAAAAAGAAGAAGAAGAAGAAGGAAAAAGAAGGAGGGAAGGGAAAAAAGAAGGGGAAGAAGAAGAAGAAAGAAGAAGAAGAAAAGAAGAAGAAAGAAGAAGAAGAAGAAGAAGAAGAAGAAGAAGAAGAAGAAGAAGAAGAAGAAGAAGAAGAAGAAGAAAAAGGGAAGAAAAAAAGAAAGAAGAAGAAAGAATGGAAAAAAAGCATGTCTTTAGAAACCCCCCAAAAAAGGTGGTCCCCCCAGTAGAGGCAGCCAAGAAAGACCTCTCCCAGGGACCCCTGATCGGGGACCCTGCATGAAAGTATCGGGGCTGGGAATTTTAAGAACTGAGTGGGGGAAGGGGGAGTTTTTGATAAACCTCCTAGGAGCCTAAGAGCTCAGATTGGCACTGAGGCTGGGGGGAAGGACCCATGGAAAAAAAAAACCCGGGAAAGGGCCCTTTTTTGGCTGAAAATTCCCAAAATTTCCCCCAAACAGGGGGCTTTTGCCCCCGGGAACTGCTCAGCCACTCCAGCCCCCTTGACTAGTGTCATCAGTGGCATACCCTTGTCAAAACCAGACTTTTTGGGCCAGGTCCCATGGCCCCCACCCTGTCACCCCAAATTTGGGGCCCAAGGCGGGGGATCACCTGAGCCCAGGGGGTTTGAGAACAGCCCCCTTAAGAAAAAATTTTTTTAAACCCATTTGTGTTTATATATTTTAAATGCATCTCTTTTCAGGGGCCCAAAATTGTTTTTGGATTTTTTTAAACCAGTCTGACAGTCTGCCTTTAATGGGACTATTTTTAACTATTTTATTTTCATTTTAATCTGTAATGGTTAATTTCCCTTTACTTGGGGTTTTTTAACCTTTTTCCTTTTTCCTTTTCCCTTTTCTTTTTTTTTTTTTAATTGGTTTAATTTAGATTAAATGGATTGATTTTAATTAGTTGAGTATTTTATGATCTATTTTTTTCTTCTTTATTGGACTTATTAGCTTTAACCTTTTTTTGTTTTAAAGGTAGATTTCATCTTTTTTTATTACAATATGCTTTTGATAAACCCCCTTCATGTGTTGTATGGGCATACTTAATTAGTATACTTCATTTCTCGTCACCAGCCTTTTTGTTAATGTTTTTTGTTTTATTTTATAGGGGGATACCCCACAATACATTTTTTTGTGTTTAAAATAGCCAATTTTTCATTTGGTAATTTTTATTGGGGAAAAATATACATAAATAAAATTTTTAAAATTTTAACTTTAAATAGGGGAAAAGTTTATAAAACTTGTTACAAAATTGGAGGGACATGGAGATTTTGGGGACTAACCCGCCATGTCAACCTTTTCATTGACATAAAGGTAATCCGATTTTCAAAATGGAAAAGAAACTATTATTTGGCATGATGGTGATCTATCCCCCCTATGCCACATTTTTTAATAATTTACAAATAAAAATCCATTTGAAGTTAAG